>CAJPVJ010002056.1:0-14155 GCA_905397405.1 Oppiella nova
CAAAGCAATTTCCTCTCTTATATAATACCGAATATATATACCGCGACATACAGTACAGTAGACACTATGAGATGCACTGTTAGCCACAGCACCGGCAGAATTGATTTACCAGAATCTGCAGATGCGCTCAAAGTATTATATACGGGTTTACAGGGATTGGGATTATTATTGGTCTCATTCTTCGTATGGAAACACTTAAACCTTTTCGCACAGATTTTTTTACTATTTTTTCTTATCAAATATAAATATATTATATAATTTATATTGTTAGACAAAAGCCTATAGCAAATACCTTTAGATAATAATTTAATGTTGAAATATTTTTGAACGATAATATTTTCATAAAACTTTGTAAATACAATTTTTAAACTATTTTCACACACCATGTAATTTATATCAAATTATTCCACATTAATTTAACATGCTTAGATAAATTCTTAAAATTTAAAACATTTATTTTAATATCCACAAGTATATGATTATTTACACATGAAATATAAAATATTCAAAAAAAATTATTTGTAATTTATATAAACCTATAAAATAAATATATTGTATTTGTTATTACTTATTCAATCAGGATATTTGTTAAGAGAATTTAATACGCCATGCTACTTTGCATGCAATTTTTATAATACACATTAGATTTTCCTAAATTAAATATCGCGTTATTTGAAACTCACTCAAGAATATTCTGTCAGTTCGTATTCAGTAGAGAATCAAATACTTGTTTATCTATTGACTCATTAAGGGGTTGTATCGCAAAACTTTGAGCCCAAACGTAACCATCATTTCTCTGATTAGATTAGACTTAATGGTCTTATATGAAAAACGGAATAAATGTTCGCGCCGGTATGCCATTAGTTGATATACGGGCGACTGATAGGTAAAAACTAACACTTTTTTATTTTTGGGAAATTAAACCTTTTTTGAATAATAAGAAATATGATTACAAAGTGTTGCGAATAATTAGAAGTCTTACTTATCATTATAGTTTCCGAATGGCATAAAAATTAGTGTGGACCAGTAAAAATTTTATGTTACAGTATTTTAATATTTAGTACAATTATCAAACACTAACTTTTAAAAATGCAGAATTAATAAATGTAAGACATTAGTTAAATATATAGTAGTATTATTAATTGATATTAAAACAGTTGGAATATATAAACTATGCTTTTTATATGAAAGTAAAGTAAGCATTTAAGCATACTGTATAAAATATATATATATGTATCTGGGAAAGCTATAACATGATAAGTCCAAATGCAAATACATTACAATGATCTTACTATTACCCTATTGGTCAATAGTAATATTTCGGTAAACACAATTAAATTTCAGTCTTTTAATAAATTAATAAATTAATCTTTGTTTTCATTATCAAAAGAGTTTTGACATCACGAATTTTATTACAATTTATAACAGATTTGTGTGTTTTTTCTATATTTACCAATCATTTACCTAAAGTTCTTTGAAGTGTTTGAAGTCATTTGGACTTATCATGTTATAGAAATCTCATAGTCCAAATTTTGGCATATTATACATATACGAGCACAAAATATCTCATAGTATAGACCTCTAGTGGTATATATACAAAGGATTTGTGCAAAATATTTTAAGAGCACATACATTAATTTTATAATAATACTAAAGATCTGCAACTTCATTGAAGTATAACCTGATACTAGTCATGTGGTATGCATTTAGTGGTCAAATTCGGTGACATTTTCCGATAAATTCGTACAACTCTATTCTTGTTAGCATAATACATTTTTAAAAGGCACATGTAACTTTAGGATAAAATAATTAAAAATATGATATATACGGTACAGTAGTACAGTTTAGTACAGTATATTATTTATTAAGCAGCAACATTTTAAAATAAAGCTTAGAATAAAGTTCAGTACCGGTAATTAATTTTCATATTTTCAATTCAAGTTAACGATATATAGAATAATTTTAATTTTTCATAAAATAATTGCATAAAATCTTATAATTTATAAATGAATTCAATATGAGCTCATTGCTTACGTATAAATGGTTTAACATGTCCCCCGCACAGGTCATTGTTTTATTAATACTAGTAAATTAATTTTAGCTTCTTAATAAACATAAGATATAATTTTAAAAACTTATTAAATTTTAAATTTGAGCAAATATCTGTCTATTTAAAAACTTGCATTCATAAAAAACTAACAATTGTTTTACAGTTAAATTTTAATTAAAAAATGCAAACAATTCATATTATTTTAGTCAAAATATTTTATTACTGAATGAAAATAAAATTTTAATTATAATAAAAGTGCTCCAATGTAATACACAAGTGTTTTAGACATTTGTTGTAAATATTTGCGTAAAAATTCATTAACTAGATTGACAACTACAATAATTTACCTTGAAAATATGGTAAATATGAGCAGTATATTTATTGTAAATTTTATCTACTAAAATAAATACATAACATTTTATTTAAAATATTAGGTGAATTTTAATTATATATAATACATACTATCATATAATAACTAAAATTTATTTTATTTATTTATTATTCTGTATGAATTTATAATTTTTAAAAATTACTGTAGTTACATAGCGCCGGTAGTTTATAGCGCAATCGCTAACTCTCAGTCCCAATGTTTGCACTGATTCTCTATCAAATATGTTGTATATTCTGTACTTTATAAGAATATTCTTGTTATTTGTAATATCATACCTAATGGGAACACTTGACTCGGAATTTAAGGTATGTGTAATTTTTTATTGTAAAAATATTTATCTATCATTTTATTAATTTACTAAAATAAATATACTTTCTTAATAGAAGGCTAGGTATTATTGTAGAAATATTAAATGAATTTTATTTGTCTTTATCATTCTGTAATGCAATACAATATTATCTTTTATATTAGAAAACTGAAAACTTAATTTAAATAATAAGTCATATAATAGATATTATTTAAACATTTGCTTAACTATCATATTTGTTTACGAAATTTTTTTTATGATACACATTACTTTTTAAAAAGTCATTAGATATGAAAAACACATTAATACACACGATATCACTATTATGAATGAAAAAACCCACGACTCTATGGAAACCCACGACACGTACCGTAAGAATAGCAGAGAGACAACAGAATCGTGAACTAAATTCTTGAGTGCTTTCGTCGTAAAGAATATTCTGAGTCTTGTGTGAGAGTACGAAACAATTACTGCATATAATCGCCGCTATATTATGGATGACATGAATCTGACCACTCGTATATCGTACGTGAATTACACGGACTTTGAGACCTCGATCGCCATACGAGTCGACACTAATCATAGCTATGGATATATGGCTCACAATAACATTTTTAATATTGACATGAATTTGTGGATTTGGTTGAGAATTATAGCCTATTCGGCGATTTTTATCGCCTGTATTGTCGGCAATTTGTGCGTCGCGTTGACCCTCATATTCGCCCGCCGTATGCGTAATGTCACCAATTGTTTCCTCATTAACCTGGCTATTAGCGACCTGTTGCTCGGTATGTATAAGAAATAATTTTGTTTATATAGTAAAGGGTATTTTTATATCGTATATTGATTGAGACAGATTTGTTGACTAATATAAATTTATTGTATAACAACTGTTATGAATAAAAGGCGAGAGTAATATTGATGTCTAGTTAACCATGGTAGTTTTATTTTTTAAAAACTTTTAAAAACTTATGAACCTAATAATCTTTTTAAGGATACTTTTTATTATTGATAAACCATTTAAAAATAATGTGTTCAATGATAATAAACTAATTTTTATCAGATATATGAATTAGATAATTATCTATTTTTATAGTTTTACTTGTAACTCATATAATAAATTTAATAATTATTTACATTATTTTATGATATCATTATCTAAGGCAATTAGTTAATTTAACCAAAGTCAAAAAGTTTTACAGTTAGTCCTAAAAAGTTTCATAACTATATTATTCGAGAGACATAGATACAAAGTAGGTCTTTAATTATTGTATCTATAATTTTCGTTTAATCAAATACTTTAAAATAAGATTATATTATTTCTATTAGCAACAAATTCTATTTTAAGAATAAATGGCCCTGGTCTACTCTAATACAATACAATTTACTTCTATTTGATATCTAATTCAATGAATAGTCTTATGGTATTAGTCCAAAGGTTTTATGATATAATCCTCTTTTCATAATAATAATGAATAGAAATAGAAATAGCAAAACCTGTATCATTTATATTAAATACCAATCCTAAATGATGACTTCACATTTGAGCTTAAAGTTTTTAAAATGTTAACCATAATATATTTGTTTGAAGTTAATATAAAGTTAATTTAAATATTAAATGAAATAATTATAATTTAGCGAAAATAATACTAATAATAATTTATAATTTATAGTTTAAAGCTAAAGTCCTTATTACGATTTGTTGGTTCAGATGTACTTTATAATAAATAATGTTATACTGTACGATATAATGTTATTAATATTGATATAGAATTGTTTATCACAATTAAAGAATATTCTTGTTTTTATTCGTAGAATTTTAAAATTTAAAATGATTCTATATATAGTGGGATATGAGCATTATATTTTGTGAATACCTTAAGCTAAATATAAATATTTAATTTATTCAAAATAAGAAGATTTTTCGTTTCGTATTATTGATGACAACTATTTGTTTTATACAGTATTTCACAATAACATAATTATGAATATGTTTTTCTTAGGGAACGAATATTTTATTTTACAATACATATAAATGATATGATATAATTATAATAATTTTTTTATCAATATAAAGTATGTAAATATAATTTTAATTAGCTTACAATGAAATTCCTTTTTATTATTAGTGATACACTATACCGTATACCATTATAGCAGATGTGTTCAGGTGGGTAAGAGTGAGCATTATTACAGTACTTGTAATCATTTGATTAAAAACTAATCACAAATACCATAACACATGTATGAGTAGGGATTAATAATTACTTATAATGATCAATTAATAATACTACTATATATTTAACTAATGTCTTACATTTATTAATTCTGCATTTTTAAAAGTTAGTGTTTGATAATTGTACTAAATATTAAAATACTGTAACATAAAATTTTTACTGGTCCATACTAATTTTTATGTCATTCGGAAACTATAATGATAAGTAAGACTTCTAATTATTCGCAACATTTTGTAATCATATTTCTTATTATTCAAAAAAGGTTTAATTTCCCAAAAATAAAAAAGTGTTAGTTTTTACCTATCAGTCGCCCGTATATAAACTAATGGCATACCGGCGCGAACATGCATTCCGTTTTTCAAATAAGACCATTAAGTCTAATCTAATCAGAGAAATGATGGCTACATTTGGGCTCAAAGTTTTGCGACACAACCTCTTAACGAGTCAATAGATAAACAAGTATTTGATTCTCCACTGAATATGAACTGACAGAATATTCTTGAGTGAGTTTCCGATAACGCGATATTTAAGTTAGGAAATATATCTAATGTGGATTATAAAAATTGCATGCAAATTAGCATGGTGTATTAAATTCTGTAGACAAATATCTTGATTCAATAAGTAATAACAAATAGTATATATTTATTTTATAGGTTTATATAAATTACAAATAATTTTTTTAAATATTTTATATTTCATGAGTAAATAATCCTATACTTGTGGATATTAAAATAAATGCTTTAAATTTTAAGAATTTATCTAAGCATGTTAAATTAATGTGAAATAATTTTATATAAATTACATGGTGTGTGAAAATAGTTTAAAAATTGCATTTACAAAATTTTATGAAAATATTATCGTTCAAAAATATTTTAACATTAAATTATTATCTAATGCTATTTCTAATGGTATTTGCTATAGACTTTTGTCTAACAATATAAATTATATAATATATTTATATTTGATAAGAAAAAATAGTCAAAAATCTGTGCGAAAAGTTTTAAGTGTTACCATAAGAAGAATGAGACCAATAATAATCCCAATCCCTGTAAAGCCTTATATAATACTTTGGGCGCATCTGCAGATTCTGGTAAATCAATTCTGCCGGTGCTGTGGCTAACAGTGCATCTCATAGTGTCTACTGTACTGTATGTCGCGGTATATATATTCGGTATTATATAAGAGAGGAAATTGCTTTGAGAATAAGTGGTCCAGAATTTTATAGCAAAGGTTTGCCATAGATGTGAGAATCATTAGCCAAACCTCGGAATATTCTGTTGTATAATAACAACATTAAGGAATTCACTATCACAAGTAAAAATACAATTATTATTTTGTGAGCTCTATGTTAAAAATAAATATATATATTGAACAATGTCCATTAAATAAAATAATAATAATTTTAGCTAATAATGTCTAATAAAACAAAGTTTACAACAGAATATTCTGCACAAAACATTGCTGAATCTCGTGTGCATATATAAATAATTTAATAGTAAGCAAAACATTTTGATAGCTAAACCATGAGCACCGGTATGGAAGTGATTGCCTACGGTGCCACTGACTACTTTCCCCCGAACTCCACGTTCACCATAAGCTCGATGGACCGGTTCATGGCTTACTACCACAGATACATCATGAATGAGAACCACTCGCTCACATCGTCTACCGGTGCCATCACATCCAGCGTATTGATTGCCAACATATCCTCCACAATAGCCACCGTATTATCCAATAATGGGGTCGACACCACCCCCAAAACGCTGGACAACTACCCCGTGAGTCTACTGGCCATCCGTATAATACTGTATACAATCATATTTTTGTTGTCAATTGTGGGCAACGTATTGGCGATAATCACTCTGTCGTGCAATCGTCGGTTGCAATCATTTATGAGTGTATTTCTCATTAATCTCACGATTAGTGACTTATTATTGACCGTATTTTGTATGCCATTCACGTTAATCGGTTCAGTGTTAAAGAACTTTATTTTCGGATCAATAATGTGCCAAATTATACCCTATCTGCAAGGTAATTTTATGATTACTCAATTTAGTTTTATATGCAATTAGAATTATGCTAAATATTTTAAAGTATTTGTTTGCCTAATTATTATTTTATGTTTATATGTAATTATAACTTAAATACTAGTTTTATAAAAGCAAAATAAATATTGAGTATGTGTAAATAATATACTTTTAAATTATGTTAAATAGTATTTAACAAGCATTAAATAAAACAAATAAAATGTAAGCAGCTTTATAAAACAATAAGTGTACAAAACTTTAAAATTGCAATATTTTTGGGATAAAGTTGTTATAAATCAATTGAAATACTAAACAATTGCCAGAAAAATGTGAAAAATATAACTTCAATACAATTGGTGTCTATAACAGTCAAATATAAAGCATTATTTTGTCCCAATTGTCTGCCCAGACGTTTCGTATTGAAAATCAATTTTTATTTTTTATTATTTGTCAGAAGTCTTATAAAGCAATTGGCTTTATTATATACTTATATTTTTGTCAGTAATTTGTATTATTATATTTTCGACCAAATATATGACAAAAGATCTATTTAATGAACATTTAAAAAATAATACAGAATAGTATATTAGAATTATATGGGTTTTTAGATTTAAATTATAATGAATTTGTTAAAAGGAAAACCATTTTAAAATATTAAATTTTATATTTATATTGGATTTAAAATCTTAATTATAATAATTATCCCTAATCCATAATATTATTTTAATGGCATTTAAATAAACTCCTCTAAAATATAGTACAAAACATATTTAAATTGAAAGTTGAGAGAGAGAGAGAGAGAGAGAGAGAGAGAGTAAATATTAAAATTTACATAATATTTTTAATATGATAACAATTTATTATAATTAAAATAGAAAATAAATAATTATGTAGATATAAAGATGAACTATTGATGCATATAATTTATTATAAAATTATAATTAATATACCATACCATGGTATCTAAAATATAA
The DNA here is from genome assembly GCA_905397405.1 of Oppiella nova. NCBI lineage: Eukaryota > Metazoa > Arthropoda > Arachnida > Sarcoptiformes > Oppiidae > Oppiella > Oppiella nova. Next base: position 7,987 of record CAJPVJ010002056.1, read on the forward strand.
ATAATATAAGTAAATTCATGACATTTTTGTTTTATAATAATTGAAATTCCAAAGCTATTATTATTTAAAATGCAATCTAGAGTTTAATATGCATTCATAATAATGATTGATATTATCATATAAATGTGAATGTTATCATAATCTATGTTATGCAGTAGACCTAAAATAATTTTCATACCTTGTTTGATAAATTTAGTAATTAAATATTTAATTCTTCATAAACCCGCAAAAACTACCATAATGAGTTTTAAAAAATTGTTTTATAATCTTACGAGTTTTATCATACATTTAAATACGGTAGTATATTATTGATAAATCTTATATTAAGTTAGTTTATGGAAATTAATTTAAATATAATAAATTATTGCAAATAACAGAATCTTAAAAATATTAAAATATATTTGAAAATGTGGTGTTAGAATGGACAATGACCTTTTTAAAAAAATATATTTATCTAGAATTTAGGATTTCTGATTTAAAGTAATCTCTTTGATTGTAAACACATATAATATAAAAACTTTTCATATTTTATATCTAATGTAAAATACAAATCCCACAATTATGATTTGAAGATTTTTAGCATTTAAGTAAACTATAAATCTATTACTTTTATTATATTAATTCAAAATGTAGGGTTTGCATTATAAACTAAGATACTGTAGTATATTAATATTATAAAAGTTCGTATATTTTTAAGGGTTTTTAGTAAATACTTTTGATATATTTAATGTTTATATAAAAAGGTAAAAACAATTATTATAAATTATATAATTTTTTAAATTTTTTAAAAATAGATTATAATATATTTTAAATATCATTATAAAATAATCTTTGTTAATTAAAAATTATACTTTATTCACTAAATTATTTACCAGTATAATACTATACCTGCTTTAATAGAGATTATTGTCTATTATAAGTTATAATGTGAATACAATTTTCAATAAAATTGAAACTTTATTTTAAAATTTTATACTACATTATAGCACAATAAGGCTCAATATAAATTGAAATCTATAGTATATGATTTAAAACGTAGAGTTTTATTTTACGGGCTCCCGTAATTGGATTTATATCCAAAATATTTATTTAAAAATAAATTCAAGTCACTTTGAAGCTTTACAAAAAATGATGAAAATATAAAAACCTTTGCTTTTAGATAAATGTAAATAAGAAGTTTCAACTATAATATGCCTCTAATCAAATTAAAGTATGCTACCCTAGTTGATTATATTAAAACACTTTAAATTTTATTTCTACAATATAAATAAGTCTAATTCACATATCCATATACAATTTTGATAAATTACATTACTGCCGATAAATTAAATATATTTTTAAAAAATGAATTTGATGAATGAAGTAAAGTTTTAACAATATAAATTATATTTGAATTACGGTTATTAATGTAGGAACAAATAAACTTTTTTTTGAATATTCTATTATATGCATAATATATCATTTTAAAAATAATATTTTGTGCTAATGTATTAAACATTTAGTTTTAAATAAAAAAAACTTGGGTTTTATATTTAAACCTATTATTTAAAGCTTTATTCGAATAGTATTAGAGTATAAATATCATTATTTTGCATATACAATTTAAGGATTAGGTAATCCGTTTTTAATTAATATAATTTTATAATTATCTAAAGTATATTAAAACACTAATTAATGTTGACGTGTCAAATAAAAATCCCGGTAATTATTTGCCTGAGATCAAATAAAAATAAATAAATTACAGCTAAAGTGACAGAAAACAAAATAAAATTCTTATTTTATTGAATCAGTGTAAATATACAAGTTACAATTATTTAGTACATTGTTATATAAATTGTACATATGAAATTCCTATTGTATTCGAAACATTATGTCATTCCTATGCATTCAACTATATGTACATAAAATTTTGTATAATTCTAAGAATTTAAGTTTAATTTCCAAGATTCTCTTACAATTTAATCATTTTTTATGATATATAAAAACAGATATATAGGTAGTAAATCCCTGATATCCGGGATATTTAATCATGTTCTTTATGTATAGAGAATTTGTGTAAATACTGTAATAGATAAAATATTACTTATGTTGGATAATTAAAAAGTTTGTTTATGTGTGGGATTATCAAAAACGCCAACATACAAAAATAACAAAATGTTTAAAGATTCCGTACGAAATATTCTGTAATTTAGTATTTTCAAATGGCAAGTATTTTTGCTAAAACTCACTAGTCAATGGGATTAAAGTGTAAGGTATAATTAAACTCCATAATGCTACAGTTCCTATCATATGTAAAATAACTAAACCAATAATGTCAAGAATCTGCTATACTGTATGATCAACTACTATGATTATTATATTGTCAAATATTATATAATATATTATACAAATAAGTGTTAGTCGTATGAAAATTGACAGTTGACAGTGTTAATCTACTTTGTAACAAAATATTACGCAATAAAAGCATTATAAGTACTGTAGGTGTACTTAAAGATATTTCAAGCGCAGGGATCTGAGACATAAGTGCATTCAGTTTTAACAGTTTTAATAGAATTGTATGACTATTTCTAAAGAGATTTTGTTGAGAGAGAGAGAGAGAGAGAGAGAGAGAGAGAGAGACTACAAGGTATAGCTAAAAATAACATACTTTGTAGAAATAGAGATTTAATACAAAAAAAACTATTCACTTTGATAAGAGATAAAATAAATTTTAATTCAATAAGTATATTTCAAAGCAAATATGTTTCATTAGCTTTTATTTCGTATAATATATAAAAGGTTTTATATAAAAACTTAAGTGAAATCTCAAATGTGCTTAAAATTGAAATCAAAGTATTGTTTTTATTTTGCGTATATTTTTGATGGAGAAAATAATAAGTATATTTAGACTTTACATCAAAACCTTAGTGACAATGAAAATGTTGAACAAAATTGAGAAATATTTTTAAAAATAAATTGAAAAACCTTTATCTTTATTTAACAGGGAGTTATTAATAAGTTATTTTTGAGCCGGAAAATATTAAAACTTAAAAACAATTTTAAATATAAATTAAAATAATTTTTATTTTTGCTTGACAAATATATTTTTAATGTATATACAATTTTAATACTGGATATTAATTGTAAAAAACATGCTATGTTTATATATGAAATAACATTAATCTTTAATTTTTTAAAAGTCAATTTCAATCCCATTTGAATTAAAAACCTAAAGTATGCATTGTACAATAAATTTCTGATATTAAGCTACAATAAATATGCAAGGCAAGCTATTAACTAATACTTCTTAAGGTAAATTATTAAGTAATATAATTGTTACATAATTAAAACATACAAGATAAAAATAAATTCTACTTATAAAATATATCTAAACTAACCATTTATATAAAACAAATAATGTATTTATAAATGTTATCTATGGGGAACAGCCGTTTCGGTAGGTGTGAGCGTATGGACATTAGTGGCCATCTCTATGGAGCGATATTATCTCATTTGCAGCGCTAAGAGGTTTAATAATATCAGAGGGGCTGCAGTCGTATCGATCGTAATCTGGATCTCAACCGGACTTGTCATGAGTCCCATCGCCGCCAAGAGCTCACTCATTGCCACTCAAAACCAAGGTTTGCATCCAATATTGAAAATAGTTATTATAACCGCTTCATTATAACCTTGTTGACACCTATTTGTAATGTTAATGTGGGAACAATTATATATAATATTTGCTAAGAAGCTTAAATTAGCATCTTACTCATATATTTTGTGTAAGTTGTTAATTTACGTAATTTGGACCTCCATTACTAAGTTTTCAATGCTATACGATTGTCATTATATTGAATATACCTGTCTCATATATGTACAATATTTATCTTATTATTTTGAAAATAATTCTTTGAATAAGTTATAGTATATTTAATTATAGATATATTTATACAATTTATATTTTTAAAATACAATTATTTCTAATGCTTTAATGCATTATATAGTTTTTACTATAACAATTTAAAATACCTACAATATTAATTTTATAGAAATAATTATTCATATATTGTTTATAAAAATAAATATTTAAATACTATGTATAATAAATTAACTTTAATATTAAATGATATGAAATTTTTATAAATATTCAGTATATGGAAAATAATATTATTATAAACATTGTGAAATGGTTTAAAATGTTTATTTAGAAATTTTACTTTCTACAATAATAAAAATATACAGTATATGCGGTATGATTATTTAATATATAATATGGTGTATTTACAGAATATCAATTTTCCTATGATAAATATTGAACAGTACTTTTCATTTTGTTTGTCAAGCAGAATATTTAAACTCAAAAATTCCCATAATATATATTCTCAATAGAGTGTAATATTATACCATTTAAAGAATTCAAATGGAAATCGAAATAAATAATAAAAAACTAAAATTGATTGAATGGCCAGTGAAGTAATAAATTCAAAAAGTATTTTTTGTTTTTTAAAACTAATGGATAGTATTTTTTTAATCGTTTATCATAAAAGTAAGAAACGACATAATATGTCACTATATTACTATATATATCTGATTCTGTATTAAATTCACACGAAACTACTATGCAATAGGCAATGAAATAAGAATTAAAATATTTAAAAGTATATTTAAAATAAGAATTTCCAGTTATTTGTAATAAATAAAATTTTACTCTACAACTAGATTTATAAAAATAGCATACATTATAATTTCAAGATAAATAAATTCTAGTAAAAGAAGTTTCTGTTTAAATTGACAAATATGATTTAAAATTATCATAATATTTAACCTCATATAAAAGTTTCTTTTCAAATAGATTATAATTGTAAAAACAAAAATCAAAACCTTTTTATTTAAATTCAATCTGAATTCATTATAATGAGATTGAAATATATTTTGTATATTTCTAGGAAATGTTTACGGTATTCATATCTTGTACTTTGTATAAGATTTATATATATTATAATAATCTTTTAATAATTATTTCACAGAATTGTAGTTAATACCATACAAATATACAGAATATTCTTGGAAAATAAATTATTTTTTAAGGTAAAATTGCAATAGATTGAAATAATCTAGTAATGTTATTTTATCTAAATTAGCATAGAATTTTATTTAAACATTTTATGTTTATTCAGATTTTAACAAATTAGTAAAGAATATATATTTTAAATGCTATATTTATTATTCATAACTAAATAATTTACAACATTAATGAACACTAATTGTTCAAAAACATGTAGACCTTTAGGGTATAATTATCAATTTGACCAATTAATTTTATAAATTTATTCATTAAAATGAAAAATATTTTACATTTTCAATTAAATAATATATTATACTAGATTAAATCTAAAAATCGGTAATTTTTGATTGGGATAAACTAATGTCAAGGCTGTCAGTCAACCCGGAGACGGGAGATATAGCTTAATTCCAGGAGACTTCCGAATAACATGTAATAAATATCCTGGATATATAAACCTCTTTGTCTCATGTATTGTAGCATGGCATAAAATGTTATTACCAATTAAATGAGTAAATATTTGTAAAATTAGTTTTTTATTGGCGTTTGCTATTAACATACTGTTTATAAGTTCGGTTATGTGTTTTATTGCAATCTAATTGCAAATTAAATATTTATTTCATTTACGAAAATATTTGCTGAAATAATGAATGCAATATTGGTTTGACTTCAAATGTCTATAGCTTTCGAAGTAAATATCTTTTCCTTAAATCAAAAGGTTTTAATTAAAATGTCTAAATGGTATGGCAATCATGTCTATTTATACAAAAATATGCTAAAAATGTTATCAACGGATTTTAATTTGTTTAAATAAAACCCTTTTTTAAAAATTGATTATTTTTAAGAACTTTTGTATATATAATGTACAATTTATTGATTAGTTTATGATATATTTTTTTGGTATTTTTTATATTTTATAATTTTTTTTGATTTTATGGATTTTTATAATAATTTGTTGTTTATTCTAATACACTGTTTATTAATCCGTTGACAACTTATAATACTATACAAAACTTTTTTATACTAGGTGAGATAATTTTAAAATAATATTTTACAGTCATTATTATACTCATTGAAATGTTATGTGTTTTGATGATTCATTAGTTTAATTTCTTATACTGTATACAG
>CAJPVJ010002057.1:1026-14153 GCA_905397405.1 Oppiella nova
TTTTTTGTGAGCACTAACTCTCGACTGGAATTTAATAACTAAAGTGTATGTAATTTTATGATTTAAAAATATTTTATCAAATATCTTCATTTTTGTTATTTTATATCAAAACATAAATTCAATGGAAATTTATTTGTGTTTCCAAATGTTTGAATCTAAATTATTGTAAAAGTGTTTATCCACATGAAGTCAAATATGATTAATAATTATATGCAATAATTCTTTGTCACTCATAAAAGATACAGATTAGCATCAAATGGATAATACAAATAGCATTTGCATTAAAAACTTTGAGTCTCTCTCTCTCTCTCTCTCTCTCTCTCTCTCTCTCCTCTGAAAGATGATAATCAGCTAAAGTGATGGTTTGGAAGTGACTGGCAGTCAAAGAGCTGTACTGTATGTATGACTTTCAGGTCAAAGAAAGTTGTTTATAATGGTAAGAGTCATACGAATTGTGAACATTCAGTGCCCGTCTTGAAAGGCAAAGATAATGAGTGCGATTGCAGTAACAGTTGCCTAATAGACAGTCACACTCTCTGCTAGAAATGGTTATAAATATTTCTTATATCAAAATATTAGTGAACACTAAATATAAGGCATTCCGAGAACCAAACCATTAGGTGTTTGATAGGAAAATATTTCTTAAATCAAACCAACAAATACTCAAAAGGCATATGAATGACAGACATATCTCTTCCTATCTCTCTGCTCATCTAAAAAGCCTGTGCTCTCTATTAGCTCTCTCTCTCTCTCTCTCTCTCTCTCCCTAATCAGAGATGAGCTGAATGTCTGAACTGTTATTATTTGTCGCAATTCTCTCTCTCATTGAGACACTGTTGCCATTAATCGTAAGACCAAATTGCAATACCGATGCCAATGATGTTTATATTTCTTAAGCAATTGGTTGTGTATATAATCGTTAACATTGTTTGCACTGTAAGGCACTACAAGAATACTGTTGCCAAACATATCGGGGGCTATACTGGCGATGAACCAGTGAATGGGCGCTCATCCAGAAGGGAAAGGCGTCGCAAAACACAGATAGAGAGAGAAATAAAGTTCATCAAAGAGTCTCACGACTACAACGACTACAATGTTTATGCTTTAATCATAATAAACCTGTCAAAAGAGATTCCAGTCTTATATCTATATATTATTATGGGATTTAAGCCATTATTTTCACTTTCCTTTTATCTTATATCACACGAGCATTACATCGAAAGTCAGTCCTCTTTTTAAAATAACATTCTCTCTCTCTCTCGCTCTCTCTCTCTCTCTCTCTCTCTCTCGATAGAGTGGGTGAGAGAGAGAGAATGAAAACGTTTTAAACAACTCTAAAAACACAATCTCTTTATATATTTTTTATATGGAGTATAGTTTATGAATCCACTTATCCTATTAAACAAGCCGTCAATGACAACAACACACATAATATATTATTATGGGATTTAAGCCATTATTTTCACTTTCCTTTTATCTTATATCACACGAGCATTACATCGAAAGTCAGTCCTCTTTTTAAAATAACATTCTCTCTCTCTCTCGCTCTCTCTCTCTCGCTCTCGCTCTCTCTCTCTCTCTCTCTCTCTCTCGATAGAGTGGGTGAGAGAGAGAATGAAAACGTTTTAAACAACTCTAAAAACACAATCTCTTTATATATTTTTTATATGGAGTATAGTTTATGAATCCACTTATCCTATTAAACAAGCCGTCAATGACAACAACACACATACCCTCCCATCCCATCTCTCACACACTATGTGTGCACTAATTCTTATATTAAAAAATAAATATAACAAAAAAATAGTTTCCATAATATTCAGCGAAAGTATTCAAAAATTCATATGAAGTCTAAAGCCGATGGTGTGGTTGAGAGACAGCGAATGGAAAGGAAAATATTATTGAAGTCTTTGAAAAATATATAGAAATTCCAGTGAAAGCCCCGAGTGATCGATCATCCATTTAACTGATTAACGTCTGAATTTATATTATCATACATAACATACCAGTGCTGTGTCTGGGGTCGTGTCAGATCACCAGATATTTGCAGCGCTTTTTTGTGTGATATTTCGCTTTTAATATGGGTTTGTATGGCGTGTGTATGTATTGAGAGAGAGAGAGAGAGAGCTAATAGAGAGCACAGGCTTTTTAGATGAGCAGAGAGATGCCAATGATGTTTATATTTCTTAAGACATCGGCTTTAGACTTCATATGAATTTTTGAATACTTTCGCTGAATATTATGGAAACTATTTTTTTGTTATATTTATTTTTTAATATAAGAATTAGTGCACACATAGTGTGTGAGAGAGAGAGAGAGAGAGAGAGAGAGTACAGTTAGCGAGAGAATAGGCTTTTATTTTTACACATTTTATATTTCGCCTCAAATTGAGTGCAAATAACTATTTTAATGTTACATAACTTGCAATCACTTTCGCTATATTATCACACACTTTACACTTAAATATATAACGTTATCATCGGTTTGCTGTTTGCATGCAATCATTAGAGACTATGTTTTACTGTATCATATAGACTGGCCGGGGGTATAATGTAGAGTAATGGGTGTTTGTGTGGTGTGTGTCGACCCCAACAGTTTAAGTCCATCGCCGATATAATAGTGAATGAGATGAGACTCAAGAGATTCATTAAATGAGATTATTGTGTGAGAAATGAAACACAAAAACAATGACATAAATTGATCAAATGTAAATAATATATGAAACACAAAATTGAGATATCAATGGCATTACAAATATGGATAGGGTTGAGTTGCCCTTGGAGAATTATGTCAAAATTTATATCATATATAAAAATATTATATGATCAGAACGAAATTAAATTAATTTTATTTATATTTTTCAATTGAAAATAATATTTATTGCAATTCATAGGATAACAGAAGTAGCCATTGATAAGAAAATGTTATTATTAATATAATATATTATATTATAAAAGTTAAACAATAATATTAATCTCTTATAATAACAAGATTTCAATTAATTGTGAAGATTTGAAAGGAATAAAAATTATATATTAAATTAAATATTTTTATGCAAAATAGTGAATTGATTTCATTCATAGAAATTACTGTAATCTAATTTATCAAAATATAAATTTTAAAATGAAAAAATATTTGCATGAAGTGTATTAAATATTAAGAGCTAACATATAACACTTTCACATAAACACCTGGTGTGGTGAACAAAATATATTCAAGTAATCTGAATATAAACCTAATTCTGAAAATTATATTTTGCAAGAATATTTGTTTTTTTACATATAGTACACATTCAAGACTTTTATTATTATTATTATTATCAGTGCATATGAATACCAAATATAAAATGAATTATACGAAATAAATTCAAGAGAAAGTCAAATGTGATTAACAACAAAAAGTTTCAATTCTTGATTCGTCAAAAACTTGTATCAATTTATTTTGCTGCTTTTACTTTTACATAAGCATTGAATGCAAATGTCTTTTTCACATAATTTATACAATCGATTTAAAACTAGAAATAATAATAAGAAATATTATTTTTCTTATAATAACAATGAAGAGGAAAAACATAGCCAAGGCTTAAAGTAATAGATTATACAGTCTTTGAAAGTATAATAGAAATTGCGAGAGAGAGAGAGAGAGAGAGAGAGAGAGAGAGAGAGAGATAATATGAGACTTAAAGTATGATTCGAGTGGAGTCTCTCATATAAATCGCTTGAATGGTTAGATGTTTGGCACTGGAAGTGAGTGAATAGAATATTAGGGAAAGGGATGCAAAAGACATCATAATATCCATAAAAGCCTATTCCAGCATAACTTGTCATAAGTCTATGAAAGGCATGACATCTCCTTAAGTCCGTAGAGTTAAGACTTTGAGTGTAGAGAGAAATTACGCCCAAATAATAGTCATCACTAATAGGGCTTACAGTGCCGTAAGGAAAGCATATTTGCATACAATAATTGATATGAGATATCAGTGCCCGTGTGTTAGGGACCAGTGGTGCTCCACAAACACACAAATATGTCACTTAATTTATTGTGAATATATTAAAACACATCCAGTTCCTTATATGCAATGTTTTATATTGCAATCGTGTCATAAGTATACTATAAATACCTTTCCATATATAATACGACAGAAAAAGTGTTTTTATTTTTTTGCATAAAATGGAAATAAAGGTCGAAGTGATGGGTATTTCTTATGGAGATCTGTTTTTAGATGCAATTCTTTGAGGCATAAAAGATAAATGAGAGTCATATACAATAAGAGAGCACAGGGAGGTTTGAATATGTGTTAAGTTATACGAGGGGAGACAAACGTAGGAATATTCTGTTCATAATATTATTTTAATATATAAAATCATAAACATTTTGTTCATATAAAATATAATAAAATAGTTATAGAATTTCCTAGGTCCGACTATTTATATCCCTAATTTTACAGAAATGATAATAAAATTTTAATATATTTGTAAGAGATACAATTTGATTATTACAACAATTTATAACCATTTACGGGAATATTAATAATACAATGCTTTAGATTTTGTCAATAATAATAAATTTGATATATTTTAATATTATTACAGAATATTTACTTTCAATTCAATATATTGAATGATATTTTATATTTTGTTTCATTGAATAATCTCTCTCTCTCTCTCTCCAATAAGAATTGAATTCATATTAAATTAAATCTGATTTCCATTTAATACAAGAATATTGAGGTAACGATTCGTGTGATTCATTTCATACAGAATTTATAGACAGAAAACTATTGAATAATAAGATTTGTATTCAATGGCCGTAAGAGTTGGCCATAATTTTGTGCTTATTTGATGGCTTCGGGGCTTATGTTCATCAATGAGAGAGAGAGAGAGAGAGAGAGAGAGAGCAGGCATTGAGTGCAAAAATCATTTGATTATACACTATATGAAAGGGAAAGTAGTGTTGGGGGCTAATAGAGCAGAATAAGGCTCCCATTCCTAACATGATATACATTCTGAGGCGAAATTGTATCACATTATAAAAATTGTGCAAAATTTATGGACGCCGTGACCAACACATGAACACATCCTGGATATGCCATACCATACAAAGTCACTACACTCTCACTCCCCACACAAACCCATACATTGATATACAAACTCATACCCCGAGTGTTGCCTATTATTGATATTCCTAAGGCTTTTGTTATGCAGAACTCGATTCCGAAACTCTATTTTCACTAATATTTTCATCTAATATGTAATGACTTTATATTTATATCTATATATAATATAAATTACAGTCAATTATATCTCGAAAATTAGTTTCATTTTAGTTTTACTCGACGTCTGTGTCAGTGCACCGACTGTTGAGCGAAAGGATATAAATTTATTATATTTAGTATATTAGGAGAGATACGATTAAGTCAGGGTAATTTAATAATTCATATCAAGTTATGACTTTATGTTGGACCTAATGGTCGCTCACACGTACATCGCATATATAATATAAATACATCAATAGATTAATAGTAAAATTTAATTATATTTATTATCACCAAAATTATGTCCATTTTGTATCACTAATACGAGAGTGTATTTCACTTTCAATTTGTGTCCAAATTTACACAATAATTAGGAGAAAGAGATTAAATACTGATTGCATAATAAAATTATGCAAAACTATACTATCTTTCTCTCCATATCTCTATTGACAGACAATATATTATGTAAAATACAAACTGAAAGTAATATTTGAGATAAAAAATAATAAAATCATGATTTTGTTGGAATATATTATAACGAGAATTAAGTTCACTATTATCTGTGTCTAAGACTGCATAATAACATAGATTTTCGCATATATTACACCCGTATATCTGTATACACGGTCTGTATTGAGAATATATTGCATACAAAGGAGTATTGACTCCGAAAATCTATACTTAAAAATCTGGTCATGAATTTTGAAGAGTAGGGTCTCTGAAGACATGTTTAAATACAGTGTTTTCACTAAATTATTACAATAGGAGGGGAGAGACTGGAGTCCAGAGACGATGTACACGTGAACTGCAAAACTGTTTATTTATTTATATTTGAAGAATAAATGAATTATAACTTATATAACATGGGAGAGGGGTTTGAAGGGATTTGTATGAGTTATTCACAACAAATAATATATGTATGCATTTGACTATTAAAGTATAGCTTATATTCAAAAATGCATTTTTATATAAACAATAGTAGGGAACCCCTTACTGTGAGTGGGGTTATATTTTGTTATATTAAGTGAGTACAAGCTTAACATGTAAATATATTAGTTTGATATGAACACATTTGTAAAACTTTCCCAATAATATACATTATATTTTATGAGAAAATAACACGGTGAAACTTATTTTTATGCAAAAATTTATGATATTGTATAAGCAAATGTTATGGTAAATCTTTAGAGTATTGAAACATAATTAAAATATTTAGTTCACTATTTTATTTACAATTAAACCTAATTCAATTAAATATTTGTATTAATATATATTACATACTAGTGTACAGTATTTGGCTTATATTTCTAATTATAGTGAACTAGTTATTAGGAGTAATTAAAATTAAATCTGTATTAAATTACTAATGTATTGAATAGCACTGTAAGAAATGTATGTATTTTCAGTAAATTTGAAACATGTTTGATATTAGTATATAATTTAGCACACTAAATGTAAATTTTACTTAATATATTTTTTAATTTGTGTTTTGTTAGTTAACTATTTGAAGAATTCTGTGATAAACTGTATAAGAATTATAAATAAAAATATATTTTAAAAGATTTTCCCTTTGATACGATCGTCTAATTTATGTGATTTACTATTAGAGTTGACTCACGTTTTTGGTGTTTATTAATAATTTATATTTTCGGAGAGAGAGAGAGAGAGAGAGAGAGACTTATTATATCAATATTTACTGTCAGATACACTCTATATGTTAAGGTCTGGGATTTCAAACATATGATTGCATTATACATAAAGTGTTTTAAGAATTATATCACATATAATGTAAGTAATATTAAATATAATGCTAATTCTTGCGGCACTTTTTGTGATCCTAATGAGAAAGCAAACTTTAAAGACTTTTGAATTATAAATACTTTTTGAGTTTATGTGTTTTATGATTTGCGGGTAAATTCATCAGGACTTTAACTCTCATGAAAGTCAATACTTTATTATTATCGGTATATTATAACTTCAATGATTATATTAATTCTGTATATCTTTGACAGTAAGGACTAACGATTTGTATTTACATAATGAAATTATTTGTATTTAAATTACCCATCAATATGTGTCTACTTTTGTAATCAAATATATAATATTATAATAAAATTATATTTAACCTGTGGTATTTAAAATTGTTTGGAAGTGAAATATTACTAATGAGAGAGAGAGAGAGAGAGAGAGAGAGAGAGAGAGAGAGATTTAATAGATAAAATGTATTATTTATTAACTCATAAATAGTAATCATAAAAATAACTAATTTTTGGGAAACATTTCCGACAGAGAGATAGCGATTGAAACGAAAAACAAAGAAAAAGGTTTTCTCGTTATGAATAACTCTTTTCATAGAATTTTTTAGTTGAATACAAAAACTAATAATAATTCACATAATATTAATTATACTGAGGGAAACATTCTTGAAACTTTATATGATTATAACTAAAATAGTGTATAATATTGTGGAAATAAAAATTTCAGAAATAACTAAAAAAGTAAAAATAAATATAAATATGTATTCAGTTTTAATTTAAATGTTAATAAACTGTCAGTCAATACATGGAGAGAGACTAAAGAATTTGCTTTTGGTTAGTAATTATGATTATAACCACAAAACACAGTGAAGTAGTCCTAACCCACAGTTACCTCAAGTGCGGATATTTTGTTTATACATATTAAATGCCTTTAATAATAATTTTCTATTATTACAAAAGACAAAAAATCTCAACAATTTATTTGAGAGAGAGAGAGAGAGAGAGAGAGAGAGCCTAAACATGTAAAGCATTTTTCATAGCCATTCGCATGTAATCTATAGGGACCTCTGAAAAGGCAAGAAATATTTTGTTTATACATATTAAATGCCTTTAATAATAATTTTCTATTATTACAAAAGACAAAAAATCTCAACAATTTATTTGAGAGAGAGAGAGAGAGAGAGAGAGAGAGAGAGAGAGAGAATAAAAACATTAAATACCGAAACAAATATGAATAAAGAGATAAATGTATTAAAAAAGATATTTTTCTTTTGGGTGCGACTTCTCTGAGATCACATACAGTTCAGACCAGTTATTCCGGTGCTGTTCACTGCAAGTCATAACAATCATAATAATATGAATAATCAAATAAAATGAAATAGTTTTGCATTAAATGTGCCGAACGTATTGTGAATGAGATAGTACTGTAACACAGGTATAGCACATACTTATATAAATATAATGGAAATTCTTTGGCTTATCTCTTAGCAAATAATATAACATTGAATTCCTTTTTGTGTATATATTTTCATTATTTGAATTTCAAGTTCACGGCAACTCTATGGCCTTTATTTTGTCTGTCCTTATATTGATTTATAAGAAAATCAATCAATACATAAACCATAAACCATTTAGTTCTTGAGGTTGTATTGGGAGTACAGGATTTACTATATTTTCATATTTTAAACTAATTATTTCATAATGAATATTTAAATCACAAAATAATTTGTAATATTCTTGAGCAAGAAATAAAATTCAAGTGTTATCCCATTAAAAACAATAACAATAAAAACAAACACACACACACACACACACACACAGAGAGAGAGAGAGAGAGAGAGAGAGAGAGAGAGAGAGACTTAGCAAGGAGATATACGGTAAGAAAATTAACAAAAGCCAGGGTGAGAGAATTTTAGAGTCATTTGTTATTATATTTAATGATTAGATTAGAGATGAGTATTTTTTGAATAACTGCCCCATAATCTGAATGTCGTCTTTTAGGATCAAGTCTTTCAATCCCAATACAGTATAACAATATAAATTCAAATACAATATAAAATAATAATACCTGTATTTCTTAGTATATGTGAGACTCATATTGGGAGGTAAAGTGAGTGTTAGGAGGGCTTAGGAATGAGAGCCCACACACAGTACATACATAACCAATAAATGGTTACAAATGGTATAATAAAATATGATTTTTGTGACTATTATTATATTCTCCATTATAGATGAATGTCTGTCCTGTGTGTGAGCGTGCGGTGTCACAGGCCCCGGGATGAGAGGGTCTGTATGTCTGTGAACATAGGAATTAAGTTTTTGTGCAAACTTTTTATGCACTCAAACCCTCGCAAACAATAATCATAATAATAGTAATGTAGTCATAACTCAATTGAATTTAATTCTTTACCATTTTGGGCTCTCTCTCTCTCTCTCTCTCTCTCTCTTCTCACTGTATTATACTGTATGTGAGAGTTATATATCTCTTATTCAAACATCCATTTGATAAATTAGAAAAATATACAATATATACAAATCCCTTATATATACGGTATATTTGGTACACACAATATAATTCTCATGTATTGAAATGGGTTTTAGTTTTGTAGTTCACTATAAACTAATTTCAGTGATTGTGTATTGAAAATAATGTGCACAACCACTCGAAAGCCATTACATTACATATAAATGGCATCAAAACTACTTCACCGACAATAATATATATATAAAATTCCGACTCATTTAATACACAGTTAATGACCATATTTAACGGATATAACAATAATGGCCTTTCATTATATGTGATAATAAAAACTTTACTTAAACTTAATTCAGATGTTAATTAATTTTTATATCAATTATACCGAGTGACTGTTGTAGAGAGAGAGAGAGAGAGAGAGAGAGAGAGAGAGAGAGAGAGAGAGAGAGAGAGAGATGTTCATTCATTTTTCTATAGTGTCATAATTGTGTTAATTGTTCAGGTTAAATTAATGGGATTTTTTTACTCCTGTTTGCTTTTATATCTATTAATATTTTTACATTAAATATAATTAAAAACAAAAATATATGTCTTTTTCTCGGAGAAATTATTTCTAAAAATATAAATTGTTTGTCAGTATAACTAAAACAATAAAATTATAATTGAATGCATGGGTTGTGTGTTATTATTACCGGAGTGCGAGGGGAATGGCATTGTATTTAAGTGTTTATGTCTGGGATTTGGTTTATATAACAAACGATCAATTATTGGTTGACCACAAAAACAGATTCACACAAACTTTTAGTACCATTTTGGGCGCATTTATGTGTATATCCAGTGATCAACACTATCGGCGCTGTGCCCGTTGGCCGGCCCTCCCCTGAGCCCTGTCGGGGGTCTTCCAGAGACTATGAATTTGTCGTATATATGAGTGTATTTCCATTTATATGTTAAAGTGCTTCTCCATTAGGCATTGCATTACTGATTATCATTGCGTAACTTATTTCTGTGTTAGAGTTCGGCTCAACCATTGACTTCATAGACAATACTGTTTATGAGAACTACCTTTTGTTATCACATTTGGTGCCTAAACCTGTGGTGAGAGTACAGGATATTGTGTAACAAAAGCATAACTCTTGCAGAGAGAGAGAGAGAGAGAGAGAGAGAGAGAGAGAGACTGTAAAAGCAATAAATTACTCAATTGGGTATCATTTTTGTTGAAAATTATTTTTTTTAATACTCCAGACGTCTATCACATGTAATGCAATACTAATCAATAGTTTTATATTTTAGATCACAATTTATGGCAAACATAGAGTCAAATGTTAGCCAAACTGTAAGCGCACTGTAAAGGAGTTGTTAAATGTTGTGCTATTTTTCTGTACACTATATACCGTATGTCTTATCAAATAATTAATTGCTTTTTGCTTTCCTTCAGCTGTTATTTTCATTAATATTTTTCTCCGACTTTTTTGTACGGAATTTGTTTTACTCTTTCGTTGCATTCTTTGTGTAGTTTTTGTATTAATTACTAATATTTCTCTGAATGTTATCTTATTTTTGTTGCCAAATGTGTTAATCTCTTTAAGCGGAGAAATGCATTAATTATGCGATTTTTAAGATGAAATTTTTCTAATTAATTATGTTTTGCTAAATCATAAAGTTTGTGCGTTTATTTGTGTCATAAAATCTCAACATTTGCCTAACATTTGGCTTACAATCAGTATTTAACTCACTGTCACTAATCGACTAACAAATCTCATCGCAAAATCTCTGCCAAAAATCGCATTCATTTTTAAATCGCATTAAAAAAATGAAAGAAATTATAAATTATTATAATCTCTGAAAAAAGTGAAGAGAGAAAAACTTATGAATTTTTAAGGCAAACATAAATATTACAAAAATTATATGAAAAAAACTTATATATCTATTGCATATAATTCCTAACACTAGTTTGTATACATTTATTGATAGTTATATCATTAGAATAAAGCTCCGGGATTATATTTATTTTTTAAAACCTTTTCGCTAATTTTTATCTCAACTTTAAAAGATTTAAATAAAATTATAAAAATCTTTTTACTTTCATTCAAAACGGATTATCTCTTTAGAAATATATGTTATATGAAAGAGGATTTGAATCTATCGTATATTATTTAACACAAACATATGTTTCGCTTTCATTTTGCTATGATTTTCATGAAAAAATCATTTATTATTTATAAAAATATTTTTAAATGTAATTCTTGAGACATAAATCCCATTCAAAAGAGATTTTTTTTGTAGGGAAATGTGAGTTAAAATGAATTTATTTATTGGATTTAATTTATGCTAAAAACATGAAAATTAATGATTAAAAAGTGAGGCCAACATTTAAATTACAAATCGGTTTTAATCTAATTAAATAATATTTAATTCTTATTTATTTAATCAATCACATGGGTTATTGAAAAACACATTAAATTTTCCCTGGTATTTAATAAAATTTGTATAAAATTTATATTATTGTCGTGTTTATAATTAGTAAATTAAATTTAAAATTAAATTATTTGTGCAAATAATTATTATATTTTGTCAACCATTTGTATAATTAAAAATTCTTTTGTATGAAAACTAAAAATAAAAAGTTTTATTATCAGTGCATAAATAATTCATATTGGATTTTTAAATTAAAACTCTAATATCTAGTATCTAAATTTTTAGTTATACTGTATGGTATTTAGACATAGTTGGATAAACTATTTTAAATCCTTTGTAATCTCTTATTACTAATATTAGTAAGCGATACTTAATTTTTAAATAATTCTTATTTATAATATTATAAGTGTTACTATTTTTTAAAGTTATTGTTTAGATCGAAAAGTTTTGTTATGTATGTCTCTATGTCGTTTTTATCAGTGACAATCTACATATGATCTGTATATATCACTCTAAATATGACATTTTTGATAATAAATTTCTTTGATTATTTATCATTTATTTATACAATTATATCCAACAATTATCAAATGTAATTATAATAATATGTGCACTAAAAATATGTTTTAATTTTATCAATTATAGGTTATCATTTACCATTCATTTAGTGATATTATCACAGAAAATAAATTTTTAGTTATACAGATAATTTTATGTTATCAAAACATTAGTTAAATTGCAATATTAATTTGTAATAAAATATTTTCACTTTTAATCACAACCTAAAATTACCATACAGAACTATTTACTGTAGTATTATAATGATTAAAATTAGCTTATACTGTATTATAAAGCGATACTTTACTAGAAATTAGTATAAATTCTACTAGGGTAATAAGTAAAAACTAACCCATAATTAACAAACTTAATATCCATTTATTTACAGTTGTAATCAAATAAAAGACATTTTTGACCGAAATTTGCATGATTTCAAAAAGTAATTTATGATAATTAATTATTTTATTTGTATGTTTTTATAACATTAACTGTAGTTTGAACCAAACTTTTTATAATAAATTCATATTTTGTGTGATGACACAAATAAACGCACAAACTTTATGATTTAGCAAAACATAATTAATTAGAAAAATTTCATCTTAAAAATCGCATAATTAATGCATTTCTCCGCTTAAAGAGATTAACACATTTGGCAACAAAA
>CAJPVJ010002058.1:0-14152 GCA_905397405.1 Oppiella nova
TGTTTACAACTAAATATTAATATCTTTTTAACTTAAACTCATAGACTTTATACACTAAAGATTTTGATATTTAGTCGTAAGCAAAAAATGCTTGTAAGAAGCGAAAGATAAGCCTATATTAGTCAGGTATCATCCGATATATTGAACCAGATGTAGTAATAAATGGTAGCATTCAAGTTATAATTTTTTAAATATAACTTATTAAGAAAATTAATTTTTTTATTTCGTCTACATATCTATTAAATATATGATTTTCTCACCTATTTATTTATTTCATGCAAACAATATTATTTTAGAATTTTAAATATTAATAATACAGTTAATAAAATATAACCCTCATGATATAATATAATATGAGCAATAAATTAATATGTTAAATAAGTTAAAAATAACATATAATTGAATAATGTATTAATTTTGTATGATTTTGATTTATAAACTATTATTATTATGGTTAATAAGTTTGTATACATAATTAAATAATGATTTTAACAGAAAATATAAATTCAAAATTATTGCACTAATTGATAACATGGACAATTCAATCCACATACTAATAGTACCGCCAATGTTATAGTATAAGTCATTGTAATCCATAGCCAAGTGTTCAGTGATTTGTGGCGTAAAGTAGTGATTTGGTATTAAATTGATCTGGGTGTAATTTAGATTAGATCGCATTTTCACTACATAAGTCTCAATCATATTAATCATGCAGACTTTTATATTTATAAAAATTAATCCTACGACATTTTCTGATAATTTCACTAACAATTTGTTTATTCGCATAATCCGTATAATTAGCACATAATCTATATCCAGAATATTTCAAATGGTGTTCAATATCAATGAAATACATATATCCAATATATGGCAAACAATAGTCTTGTAATATTTTGTGAAGAAATTAAAATAATTTTTATAAAACAAGAGGTCATCCCGGTTCTACCCCAAAAGGCCTAAAACCGAAAAGGCCTAAACTCAAACAACTAACTGACCAGTGGACATATTTTTAATTAGATTAGTGGAATAGACGTGTCTTGACCTAACCTAACCTAACTTAACTTAAATTAAGCCAAATGACCATTGGTCAGTTAGTTATTCAAGTTTAGGCCTTTTGGGTGAGTCCCGTCATCCCATGTTTGCCCGCTTTCTCTACATTGAAATGAATTTCTATTTAACTGTCGCAACGATTTTGTGCTAAACATGACATTAGTTTCGCTGTATTTGTCAATCACTGCTAATACAGACCATTGACTCGCTATTAACGCAAGACTGGCATAAGATTCAAATCCATGGCTCCTATACCTCAACACAATTCTCTCCAATCGGCTCACAGTTAGCAGTGATTTAAATGTTGACATAAACTCATTGGATATGTTTGGGAAATAATGGTGGTGTAACAAAGGTGGAGTAGATACACTTGAAGCAACTTGCATCTCATCACGATGTTCAGGGCATTTGAATTGCAATGAATTGCTAAACAGAAAATGACACTGTTACTTATTAAACAATTCAAGTGATTATTCTTATGAAACAATTCTCGAATTGTTTTATTTTTATGAACAGAATATTCTGTATTCACGCAAACAGTGACCGAAAGGATTAGACTATAATCACGAGAATTGCGGTCAAACTTGAAGTCAGTGTTCACTTCGTACTCCAAATAATTGATTGTTTGGTCATATATTTGGTACACAAACCCTGTTATCATTAATAACTTAAATAATAATTTATGATTCACATAATATTGTATTGCTGGCAAATTCATTTTAATGAACAAAATTTATAGTTTACAATCTTTATGTGCAATAATCAGTGTTCAATATAGTATTTGTGACGACTATTGCAAAAATGTCATGGATTACATTTATAAGATTGAAAATTAATTAAAGTATGACATGATATTAGTTGGTACGCATCATATATTAATAATTAATACTAGTATTACATGTAACATTGAGCATGCTCCTATTATGCAATATATTTTCAATCACACAAATGAAATTAATCTATATGATATATTATATTTTAAATTATACATACCAGGTATATTTATAAGATAAATGTTAAAAATATTGATTATTTTTTAAGTAGAATCTTAACATATATTGTAAATAATAGATTTATGTGTTTATATATTGTATTGTATGATGTATAATTGAAAATTAATTAAAAATAATAAGCGTTATGTTTATACGAAATATGTTTTAATTATTAATTGCCATTATATTCCTATTCTGCAATATCCTTAACTCAAACATAGTATCACTCGTATTCTCTGTATATTTTCTGTGTCTCTCGTCTCACATCCTTTTCCTTTAGTAGTCTTTGTGTCAGCCATATATATAATCATTTGTAACCACTTTTCACTTATCAATAAATCTTATTAATTCCAAAATCCTGTCGTATTTATTGTGGTATAGCCCATCTCATGAATTTTATTTAAAAGCTATATTTAGCTTATATCTATTTTGTTATTATTTAAATGAAAACACTGGTAATATTGAGAACCTACTATTAACTTATTTTCTATAAAATTATTATTATTTTTAATACTGTCAATAATATTTTGAAAAATACAATATCATTTAGCAGTGTTCTCCTATAGGTTATAAATAAATTAATATTTAGCAAGTCATTATTTCAGTGCTATAGACATTGATAATTGTTTAAAATGTATTAGATTACTGTATATACTGTACATTTTAGCTATCATTTAGTTTTATATTATGTTAACGTATAAATTAAAATGAAATTTTTCGCACAATTAGCGCAAAATATATAAAACTCATAATTAGTGTACGGAAAGAGATCGTAACAATAGATACCAATCACGGGTCCGGACAGGCGTTCAATTAGGGCCAGTAGTTTGAGTCAGCCTCAGACTCAACCCATTTTGTCTAGCGATACATGTATTCAGTAATGGATATGAATAGTGGGCCGACCTGGCTATTAGTGATAGCATATAATTGACATAAAATAAATTTATTATAACGCTTGATCCCAATGCTGCGAATACTGTCCGTAAGTATGGGTTGGGCTCATGGATCACCACAATTGCCGTCAAATCAATGGCCGGCACTATTAGGTAGTAATAGGCGCACATGATATACCTGAGCCAGGAATTAATTTTTACTGTGAGCCTGGTACACTTCTCATGATTTGCCAGGTTATATAAGAGTCGACGCTCCAATACTGTTAATGAATGAAAATATGAGCAAGCTAAATACAATTTAAAATATATTTATATTATTAATAAATATACCTAGCGTTCGTTTTATAAAATTTTTCTCAATCGAGCCTGAAATATAATTTTTAAAATAAATTTTATTAAATTGTCCCGTACAATTTAGCATCATTTAGTGTATTTACATATGCTCCGGATGGTTTTAATACTGTCATTAATCTCTTGATACCTTTGCTGCAAATATCTGAATAGTATACACACGAAGAAAAATGATGTCAACATTAGGGCACATAATATCCTGATAGATATAATTTGGAAAATTAGCCAGATCGTTGTCACAAAACTTTTATGCCAATCTAACATGTCTAAATTGTTAAGCAGTGTAATTGATGACGCCAAATATACTAAATATTTGCCCAAGGTAATCACTAATATGATATATTCAGCTACGTACGTTGCGAATGTGGCAAATTTGCGTTCATAGTACTTTCCCAGGTGCAAGGTGCTATAATATTCAAGTTTATAATATACTAAATATTTGCCCAAGGTAATCACTAATATGATATATTCAGCCACGTACGTTGTGAATGTGGCAAATTTGCGTTCATAGTACTTTCCCAGGTGCAAGGTGCTATAATATTCAAGTTTATAAGCTATATAAATAACATGAGCGTCTCTACCCGCCTCACAACGTAACAAAAATAAGCCTAAAAATTTAAACAAGGTTATTTTGAGTTTACAATAAATAATTGTAGTTATATTTAAAAACTTTCATGATAAACAAACTAATTGATTAATTAAATACTTTACCAATGAACGCAAATAAACCCAATAGTATTGCCCATAATAAATTCATGACATCACCCCGATCAAATATGCTGAGTACGTTTACGAAATAAAATTGTATTACCCTGTTGTGTGGAAATGCAAATAATAGTAGAAACCTAAGGCTAGATAACCAGAGAATAAAGTTTTGAAAGTATGAGACAAATGTACGATAAGGGTAAGGTGTCCGAGCTCTAAATTCAGCTAGGGTATAATAGACTAGTATGGAATTTATGTTGAAAAATTCGTGAAACATTTGCATCCCGGCCACTTTTAGTCTACCCTCAGGACTTGCACGTAATTTGCGATATCTTGAACCTAATATCAACCCGATCAAATAATTCATTAATTCTTGATTAACTAACATAACTATACGTGAAACATTTGCATCCCGGCCACTTTTAGTCTACCCTCAGGACTTGCACGTAATTTGCGATATCTTGAACCTAATATCAACCCGATCAAATAATTCATTAATTCTTGATTAACTAACATAACTATACGTTTGTGAATATTTACTGGCTAAACTAAAATAATTATTAAAATACTAGCTGTAAATAACAATAATTTTGTTATACTCTATGTACAATAAATTAGATTATGCCATAATTGACATTTATTCGCTAACGTCACTAAAATTCAAAAACATATTTATTGCTTTATTTTTAATGATAAATGTAATGATTTTTGAATAAAAAATTCCGCAATAAATCATTTTAATTATGTTTTAGAAAAATAAGTTTATTTGCTTTAAAATCAATAATAAAGTTAGGGAATCACTGAACCAGCCACGAGCCCGATTACGCAATTGACTTGCATAAATGAAAAATTATCTTGCATGTACATAACATAACCAAAGCCAGATTTAGATTTAAACCAAATTGGATAAGGTTAGGTTAAAATTAAATCTGTTTGTTTATTAATGTCAAAATTAAATCTTATTTGGCGACATAGGTCGGGGTCGTGGTAGGGGTCGAGGTAGTTTCAGTGAGACCCCTAATAGTTATGCTAACGTTTTGTTTGTTAATGTATAGATCATAATAGCATTAAAATGACACAATTAGCGCACAATACAACTCATAGTAAGTATAAATATAACAAATCCATACAATAGATACCAATGACTGGTCCGGACAATCGTTAAAGTATTTTGTCATAACATTAAATTATTATAAATTGGCTTTTATAGAATTTAAATCAAAAATGTGGACATAGTTCATAATTGCCATTTATTAGCATGAAGGCTTTTACAATAAATTATTATTTTTTTAATGTAATTATAATTTGCAACAGTGAATGTTATATACCGCATATAATACAGTATATTTTTATTACAGTACATTCACTAAAAATATAAATAACAAAAATGATCATAACATTAAAAAAATTGAAAAATGCTTGAGTTTAAGTCTTTTGTGTTAAACCATACAATAGTATGAAGTTTAGGACACAATTGGCGCAAAATATATAAAACTCATAATTAGTGTACGGAAACAAATCCAGACAATAGATACCAATCACGGGTCCGGACAGGCGTTCAATTAGGGCCAGTAGTTTGAGTCTCAACTTAAGACTCAACCCATTATGGGAGTCCTGTCTAGCAATACATGTGTTCAATAATGGATAGGAATAGTGAGCCGACCTGGCTATTAGTGATAGCATATAATTGACGTAAAATAAATTGACTATAATGGTTGATCCCAGTGCTGCGAATACTGTCCGTAGGTATGGGTTGGGCTCACGGATTACCACACTTACCGTCAAATCAATGAACGGCACAATTAGGTAGTAATAGGCGCACATGATATACCTGAGCCAGGAATTAATTTTTAATGTGAGCCTGGTACACTTCTCATGATTTGCCAGGTTATATAAGAATCGACGCTCCCACACTGTTAATGAATGAAAATTTGAGCAAGCTAAATACAATAAATATAGTAATAGTATAGATAACATAGTTTACCTAGCTTTCGTCTTATTAGATTATTCTCCATGAAATCTGAAATGTAATTATTTTAATAAGTTGTCTTGATATTTTAACTAGCATTCTGTATATTTACACATGATTCGGGTGGTTTTAATATTGTCATTAATCTCTTGATACCTTTGCTGTAAATATCTAAATATTATACAGACGTAGAAAAATGATGTCAACATTAGGGCACATACTGTCCTAATAGCTATAATTTGGACAATTAACCAGATCGTTATCACTAAATATTTATGCGAATCAAGCATGTATATATCAATTAGCAATGAAAGTGATAATGCATATGCTGCATATTTAGCCATGGTAACCACTAGTATGATATATTCAGCTACATATGTTGTAAATGTAGCAAATTTTTGTTCATATTGCTTTCCAAGTTGCAAGGTGCTATAACTTTCAAGTTTGACAAATGTATATATAGCATGAGCATCTGCACTCGCCTCACAACGTAACAAAAATAGTCCTAGAAATTAAAATTAATAATTTAGCTATTTAGACAAAATAAACAAATAAAATTTTAAAACTTTCATGTTCATAAACAAGCTAATTTATCAAACATGTTATCAATTATTCAATAATAATAATAATAATGATTTAAAATACTTTACCTATAAACGCAAACAAACTCAATAATATTGCCAATAATAAATTAATGATATCAACACGCTCATATAGGTAGAATATGTTTACTAGGTAAAATTGTATTACCCTGTTGTGTGGAAATGCAAATAATAGTAGAAATTTAAGGCTTAATAACCATATAATAATGTTCTGAAAGTATGCCACAAATGTACGGTAAGGGTAAGGTGTCCGAGCCTTAAGGTCAACCAGGTTATGATAGACTTGCAAGGTGTTTATGTAGAATAATTCGTGAAACATTTGCATTCCGTCCACTTTGAATTTATACTCATAACTTGCACGTAATTTGCAATACCTTGAACCTAATATCAACCCGATCAAACAATTCATTACTGTTTTATGGAGTTTATTAACTAACATAGTTATTTGTTTATAAACAAAATTTACTGGCTAATCAAAAATATTTATATAACTTGTAGTTTTAGTATAAATAAAAATAATTTTTGATACTGTATGAGCAATAAATTATGCCATAATAGACATTTAAACGTTTATTTGTTAATGTCATTAAGATTCAAAAATATTTTTATTGCTTTATTTTTAATGATAAATGGTTTTGAAATTAAAACTCAATAAATCATTTTAATTGTTTTCTACAAAAATAAGTTTATTTTTATATTGATGATCGATACAAAAGTTATGCTAACGTTTTGTCTGTCAACGTATATAATAGCATA
The DNA here is from genome assembly GCA_905397405.1 of Oppiella nova. Classification (NCBI taxonomy): domain Eukaryota; kingdom Metazoa; phylum Arthropoda; class Arachnida; order Sarcoptiformes; family Oppiidae; genus Oppiella; species Oppiella nova. The sequence continues at coordinate 7,319 of CAJPVJ010002058.1, forward strand.
CAATTTATGACACAATTAGCATACTGTTTGCAAAACTCGTGGTTAGTATAGAAAATAAATCCTCTATATTTTCTAAAGGTTCTCTATATTACTAGTGTTTTTCATTTAAATAATAACAAAATAGAAATAACCTAAATGCTATTCATAATATTAATTAGTAATAATATTAACAAAGTATACATATTTATGAGTCTATTTGTAATAAAATATTACGAAAATATATATGAAAATAGTTTAATTTAATGTTTTTTCATTGAAAATATAATGCAAAACAGGAATTTAATAAATGTCATGATATATTAATTATAAATACATTATAAGTACCAACTGTTATATTTTAATTAATATTCAATTGAGAGAACTATATTTGAATATTTGAAACTAATTGTCATTTAAAGCTAATTAATAAAGACATTAAATATTATAAAGATAATTAACTACTCATTATAAAAAATGTATTCATTATTGTAAGCTGAGTCTAAATATTAATATTAATTTTCACATATCTTACAGAAATCCAATAAATTATAAATGATATACTAGCATTGTACAGTGTTTATATTCTCAATTTAGCCAAAAACTAACTTATATCCAATAAAACAATATCTTCTTGATAAGTCTACTTTGCTTTAAAGTAAACATAAAAGTTAAAACATAAAAAAACATTTAATATTTTGATATATACTTTTAGGACCACTAAAATAGGCTGTTTTTGGGTTGATTGAGAATAAAAACAATGTATTTGTAATACAGGAAATATTTTTGTTATAGTGTTCACAAGTATAGTGAAATAATATTTGCCAAAAATTAATACAGTGTATTTAATAAACTATAATTAAGCTTTTCTCGCTAAAATGAATTTGCTTATAATGCATTATGTGAATAAAAGACTATTATTCAAGTTATTCATTATAATTGGTTTTGTGTATCAAATATATGACCAAACAATCAATTATTTGGAGTACACAGTGAACACTGACTTGAAGTTTGTCCGAAAATTCGGTTTTTTCTATCAGGCATTTTCGGTCACTGTTTGCGTGAATAAAGAATATTCTGTTTATAAAAATAAAACAATTCGTGAATACTTTGAATATATTCGCATGAATTGTGAAAAAGGGACACAAAACTGCTTACAATTAGCACCGGTATATTTGAGACATAAGTACCGTTCAGAAATATGTTTTACGTTTTTAAATGAGTACAATAATAAAATATATTCTTTAATTGACCCATCTGGTGTGGTGACCATATCATTGAATAATAATATGAATGGCGTAACGGTTGGATTACATGTACCGTACAGTCCCTCACATTTTACTAAAATGTTTACATTGGACAAGAAATCTGTCATTTATTTCATAAATATTAAAACAGATTTACAGCTACTGTTGCCCCGACCCTATCGGACAGACTGTTACGACTATGAGAGCAATATTATTGAGTTTGTTTGCGTTTATAGGTAAAGTATTTTAAATCATTATTATTATTATTATTGAATAATTGATAACATGTTTGATAAATTAGCTTGTTTATGAACATGAAAGTTTTAAAATTTNTAGAAGTGATGAAACAAATTGAGCGCAAAAAGTGTGGAAACAATCACTTCTGGAGTTCCCATACATTTCAAAGTGAAAGTCAATTAATACTTAATAATACATTCAATGAATGTGTTGTTAAACCGGATTATAATGTATTGAATAAATTATGTCAAATTGAATGCAACCATTTCATCGCAACCTTTAGTGTTTCTGACATTAAAAATAAAAATGAATTTTATATTTATTATTCATATAATACAGAAGTAAATATGGTTTGGAATTATAGCCCAAAAATGGATTTAATTACATATTTGTCATCAATGGGTGGACTGATGGGGATGTGGTTGGGATTCAGTGTCTATACGATTGTCACCACAACTATGGATATCATAAAAGTTATTATTTGGAGATTAAAACGGATTAAGAGATGGAAAATTGATTTCAAAAAGTTTTTACTTTTCGGAAAACATATTAAATACACCACGCTTATTATTAGTATATTATTAATGTTTTACCAGGTTAATGACATTTACCAAGATTATTGCAAAAACAACATTAAGTTTACCATTAATGTAATATCTAGTATTAGTTTGCCTAAGATTAATGTATTAGTCTTTCCAATATTCCAACCTGACAACGAACTTGCTAAATATTATCCAGATTATTTTCAAAATTCATCAAATGTATCTCTCTCAAATGATTTTTATGAAAAATTTAATTATAAAATAATGTCTGAAAATAATATGAGTTTATATCGCACTCTACTCTATGACTATAAAGCGGTCGATTGCTATTTTATGTTTACCAATGAGTTTCCACTAAAGTGTCCTGATCTTGAGACTCAAATCATACTGCGTAACGATAGTTCTGAACGACCCTGGTTACAGCATCAACATTTTGCAAACATAACCAATGTGTTTATGTCAACATTTAAACCACGACTAACTGAGAGCCGATTGGAGAGAATTGTGTTGAGGTATAGGAACCGTGTATTCATAGCATTAATGCTTGAGATCATGTCGAGTGAAAGGTCTATATCTACAGTAATAGACAAATACAGCGAAACTAATGTCATGTTTAGTACGAAATCGTTGCGACAGTTAAATAGACATTCGTTTCAATGTATAGAAAGTGGACACTTATGGGATGACCACTTGTTTTATAACAATTATTATTATATAAGAAATTCAGTTGACGATTGTTTAGTGTATGAATTAAATAAAACTTTCAATTGTGTGCCACTCCTTGGCCTCAGTTATGGCATTAGTATTGAACGGCATTTGGAATATTCTGGATATAAATTCTGTGCTCATTATACGGATTCTGTGAATCAAACCATTATTAATGAAATACAAAAGACTTGTAAAAAAACCTTTAAAACTTTTTGTGTAAATAATATGATTGAAAGTAATGTAGTGGAAGTTAAGTCTAACCTGAATTACACCCAGATCAATTTAATACCAAATTATTACTTTGAGCCACAAATTACCGAAGACTTGGCTATGGATTACAATGACTTATACTATAACATTGGCGGCACTATTAGTATGTGGATTGGATTGTCCATGCTATCTATTAATACCATAATTATATATATGTATATTCTGTTTAAATTAATATTTAATTACATGCAAAAACTTATTAACTATCATAATAATGATATATAAATTAAAATTATCAAATTTACAACTAATACATGTTTTGAGTGTAAGGTTTTCAAAGCTACGAAAGTACAGGGATGACATTAATGGACTCCCCTACTTTGAATTAAAATAATTTTAATGCAATGCAATTTATTTAAATATATTTAGTACCATAATGTAGCCGAATAGTTAGGATTTTGTTTGGTATATGACTTGTATATTATTAAATTGGCTAGAATTTTTTCAAAGGTAGTTTAGAAAAAAATTGGCAAAAATTTGTGTTTTTGTTTGCAAATCATAGTTTATATAGCATAAGTTTAAGTTTTATACAAACATATGACTTGTATATTATTAAATTGGCTAGAATTTTTTCAAAGGTAGTTTAGAAAAAAATTGGCAAAAATTTGTGTTTTTGTTTGCAAATCATAGTTTATATAGCATAAGTTTAAGTTTTATACAAACAGTAATTTTATAATTTAGCAAAATCACCAGTAAAACATTTTATAGCAATAACTTTTATATAATATTAAAATACAGTTTCAACATTTCATGACAAAATATTCTTAAACAGATAGTTTCAATAATTAATTTCTATAAAATTACAGTTTATAAAACTTAAACTTATGCTGTTCAAACTATGATTTGCATGCAAAAACACAATTTTTTTTGGCAATTTTTTTTCTAAACTACCTTGGAAAAAATGCTATCCAATTTAATAATATACAAGTCATATACTAATCAAAATCCTAACTATTCGGCTACATTATGGTAATAAATATATTTAAATAAATTGCATTGCATTAAAATTATTTTAATTCAAAGTAGGGGAGTCCATTAATGTCATCCCTGTAGTTGTAATTGTGAGGCACTAGTCGTTTGAATTGATTTTCTATAAAATACTCCACAATTCCTATCTATTATTGAACGCATGTATTGCTAGACAGGGCTCTCATAATGGGTTGAGTCTGAAGTTGAGACTCAAACTACTGGTCCTAATTGAACGCCTGTCCGGACCTGTGATTGGTATCTATTGTCTGGATTTGTTTCCGTACACTAATTAGGCGGCGTGCACAAAGTACATACGCACTAGTAGGGGGAGGGGGGTCATGCCAAAGCGTATGTCACCATGTTAAATTCCTATGTACGATGGGCGTGTAGGAGGGGAGGGGGGGTCAATTTTCCCCCAAAATTTTGCGTACGTACTTTGTGCACGCCGCCTTATGAGTATTATATATTTTGCGCTAATTGTGAGAAAAATTATATTTTTGTAATATTCAATCACAATGACACATTATAATGACATTTTATACAGTACTATTATCATACATTGTATTTATTGTTATTGAGTTGGGTTACAAAATTTGGTTGTAGCAAACAAATTAATAATTTAAAAATCTTTTTGAATTACAAAGTACAGTACTTGTTTCCTAATGAAACTTTATAACATTAACTTTTCAGGACATTTTATCATTACAAAAACATATTACAAAATACGAGTAACATAATTTTTAGGTATTCATTATTAATAACTTGACCTAATATAATTTTGTCAGTTGTATGCACTTTAATTATATTACCTGTATAATATTAATCTGTACTGTCTATATAATTGTCTATAATTACTGTAGAAATATTAAATAATTTCATAAATATTGCTGTCGCTATGATGAAAAACTAAATATAAAATCAATAATATATGAGACAATAATTATAAAACTTATTTTATATGTCATAATACCTCGTAATACGTGAATTGATTGATAATAAATAGGTTCCAACAGTAGAAACCTATTTTACTATTAGACAGCCTTTCCACTAATGACTGCAAATAAATCCGATAATAATCTATACATACGTTTGGATTCTATGTTCACATTACTGGCACTCAATAGTAATACAGTGACGATGGTATAGCAAGCAAAACGAGCAAGGTGAAAATAGTGATTACAATTATATGTAGATTATATGATAGCATCAAGATAATTAAAATGGCAAAATTAATGGCTAACATACACCAGTAATATAGTAGAGATGAGCACCAAATCTGATTTAATAACGATATTAAATGCAAAGTTTTGTGAATAGTTTTGATTAATAATATTAACCGCATATTGTTTAACATATCATTTACTATTAATTTTATAATATTGCTGTTAATTATCTGTAATTGTAATTTGGACCTGTAGCAAAATATCATGAAAAATAAGACATGCCATATAATAGTTTTAGCGACAAATTTTTGTGTAATGAAAAATAATACACTCCATAGTAAGCCAAATGTTAATAAATGTATTAACGAATAGTTAATTAACATTGATACAAATGATAATGATGAAAATGAAACTATTGCAAATATATTCATAAGTTTGTCTAATATATGAACATACTTGCCGTACTTGCTTACATTTTGTATATTAATATTATTTACGCTTAATAAAATTAAATATTTATTTTTTGTGCAAGTATATCGCATAAATAATCTTATGACAAAACTGCTGACCATAACATTTATTAGCAAAACCTTGAACTGATATTCAAAAGCATAAAAATAACTAAAATCACCCAAAACTGTAGCCAAATATTCATTGCGTATATATAGCGATAGCAATGTTTTGATTATCTCAATACACAGCAAAATATTTAATACAAATATTTTATTTTCATTTATATCTTTATAGTTAGTATTAAATTTTGGGAACCCATTTAAATAGCACTTTTCACCAAGCAAATATATTAATTCATTCATTAGATATTGTTTTTTATTTTTAGTTGCATTCATAATAATTTGATAATAAAAATCAAAACTTATTTTAGTTATCATTTATACACTATTAAATTCATATCAAATAGGTGCACTACAATTTGACATAATTATTTTTATATTTAAAATAAAGTTTATTTATAGCTAATATTTAAAATAAGGCAATATTAAGTTTATTGTGTAAGTATCATATAATTGACATTTTATTTAGATTAATAGTCATATAATTTTTAGTTATGACAATGATCTCGATAATTAATGATCATGTTTGTTTAAATGAAGTTTATTCAAACGGAATATTATATTTGTTGAATAAAAATGATTTTAAATACAAAATTGCCATATCATTTGATCATTCATGATTTGTAGTATTAATGTAATTGTGTATGGAGCAACAAATCAATAAACACATAAAAGTACATAAATTGAGACATTATATACTAGGTAACCATACAGTTCATAGTAAGTCTGTAAACAATTTGAGAATAAGCGAAGTGGACACCAATATAAACTATAAGAAATTAAAAATACCATGTATGATTAATAATTTTATATACCTGATTAATAAATTATCTAAAGTTTGCTTATGATTTACCTCGTAATACGTGAATTGTGTAAAAATAAATATTTTGCCGCAATAGAAACCCAGTTTATGTTCAGATGTCTTATCGATTAACGCCAATAACTTTCAAAAAAATGAATAATTAAACAAATATTTTAAAATACACTTATTAAACAATTCAAAAATACCTTAACTTTATATCGCAATGATATAAAACTGTTTGCATTGCACGCTATGAATGCATACAAATTAGCCAACAATTTATGGGTCCGTTTAGACTCCGTGTTAACCATTGAGGCAAACATTATAATCACTGAAATGCCCGCAAAT
>CAJPVJ010002059.1:0-14151 GCA_905397405.1 Oppiella nova
AAATGGATCTTTATTAATCAAATAAATTCGCCACCCTTATACCACAAAAGTATCATAAGGGAAGCTCTCTATTACAAATTAATAAAAACAATAATTACTACATTAAAAATTAAAATTGAAATTATAACGAACTAAGAATATATAACTTTACAAAAAGTAATAAAATATGAAAGCAAATCAGATGACATAAAAGCACTGAGAGGTGGGGGCCAATTGAGATTCGCATTGATAACGGCCACCCGTAAGTCTTCGCGTTGTAATACATATTGACTACAATCAAAAATTCTATGAATTGTATCGTCAGAATCGTGTCCGCATTTATCACATGTCTGCCAAGCATTTAGATGAAAACGATTTAAGTAATAATTATTATTACCATGGTTAGTAAGAGCCTGACATAAATAAAAATTATGATTAAATATGTTTTTAATCTTTAATCTATCATTAATATGAGGAAAAAATAATTTAGTTTGTGTCCCTTTTTGAGTAGATAGCCACCTAGTTTCCCAAATTTCGCACATGTATTCATAAATCTTACGCTTCACTGTACTTTTTGACATTAAATTATAATGTACTGTATCCAAATTAACGGCGGTAATAGCAATAGCTTTGGCATATAATATCTCTTCACAAATGATATCAATAGAATTAATATAAACAGTAACGGAACTTTCTAATAAAACATAATATTGCTTATAAATTGAGTAAATTAAATGTGATGTTGAATTATAATCAAGTAATGAATTAATGACAGAATTATCAAATATATGCATAATTATATTTGAACAATTAATATGATTTACACAATACTCTAAAGACTCTAGTATTGCAAATAACGTTGATTGAAATAATGTACAATTACAACCTAATTTAAATTGCATTTCACACAATTTAAGTTGATCTTGATAAATTAAGAATGACACACCAATATAATTAGATTGACTTTTATAATTATTATAATAAATATTGACCACATTTTCATCGCCGATAATTTCAGTTAATAATGGAATCGGTTTACGATAAGCCGGGTGATGTAAATACTTGATTGATACAGGTCGTTGAATATCTTGTAAATTAATATTATTATTTGAAATGAAAACATCTAATAAATAGGTAGCCATATTCTTCATAGTACGATAATCCATTATAATTGACTTCAAATGCAAATCAATAGGCAAAAAATTAGCCAGTACATTTGCCGCTTCAATTGATATTGTACGATAGCCTCGGATCATACGTATTGCATATCTACGTTGTAAACTTACTAATTTTTTGACAATTAACTTATGATTAATGGCATCACCCCAAACTTGTACACCATAACTCATAACAGGTAGAATCGCACCTTTATAAATAATTTCCATAGATTTAGGATTAATACCAAACCTTTGTTTACCAAATCGCAGTAAATTATTTATTAATTTTTGGCATTTTGTTGTGATATAATTAATATGAGAATTCCATAATAACTTAGAATCTAATATAACACCAAGGTGTTTAAATTGATTGGAGATTATTAAATGTTCATTATTAAATATGATGTCCGGTTTGTAATATTTACGATTATTAGTGAAAAGCACACAACTCGTTTTTTGCACATTAAAAATTAACTTGTTTTTGTTAGCCCAATTGGTAATAATTTTAAGGGTTTTATTTGCAAGTAATTCAATTGTATGGGTAGAATCCGCATAAATTTTAATAATAGTGTCGTCAGCAAACGCATCAATTTCTACGTTTGGCAAACATTTAATTGTGTCAAATATATCATTAAATTGTATATTCCAGTATAAGGGCCCACATGCTGAACCCTGTGGACAGCCTAGTGTCATATCCTTTTCATATTCTCTGTTCAGGTACCAAATTGTTGAAAACCGATTATTGAAATATTATAAATAATTTCCATAGATTTAGGATTAATACCAAACCTTTGTTTACCAAATCGCAGTAAATTATTTATTAATTTTTGGCATTTTGTTGTGATATAATTAATATGAGAATTCCATAATAACTTAGTGTCTAATATAACACCAAGGTGTTTAAATTGATTAGAGATTATTAAATGTTCATTATTAAATATGATGTCCGGTTTGTAATATTTACGATTATTAGTGAAAAGCACACAACTCGTTTTTTGCACATTAAAAATTAACTTGTTTTTGTTAGCCCAATTACTAATAATTTTAAGCGTTTTATTTGCAAGTAATTCAATTGTATGGGTAGAATCCGCATAAATTTTAATAATAGTGTCGTCAGCAAACGCATCAATTTCAACGTTTGGCAAACATTTAATTGTGTCGAATATATCATTAAATTGTATATTCCAGTATAAGGGCCCACATGCTGAACCCTGTGGACAGCCTAGTGTCATATCCTTTTCATATTCTCTGTTCAGGTACCAAATTGTTGAAAACCGATTATTGAAATAATTTTTTGACAACTGTAGCAAATTATTAGGGCAATTATAATCATATAACGTTGTAATGATTTTTGGCCACCAGGCGTGATCAAATGCACCCTTAAAATCGAGTGATAATATAAGTGCAAATCCTTTCCGGTCATATGAGCTTGTTATAAAATTTTGTAATGAAAGTAGTGCATCAATTGTGGACTTTTGTTGAGTGAAACCATATTGATTGGGACTCATATAATTTGTTTGGTTTAAATGATGTAATATACGATTAATTAATAGCTTTTCCAAAATTTTACCAAAAACTGAAATTAAACTAATAGGTCTATAGCTGCTTGCTAGTCTATAATCGGACTTGTTTGGTTTAGGTATAACCTTTATAACACTCCGTTTCCATTCGTTAGGAAATACGGAAAATATAAGACATTTGTTGTATAATAAAGTTAGAAATGTGTTATCGATATTATGAATAAAATTAATAATATCTGCTGTAATGCCATCGGAACCAGGTGATTTTCTTGGGTTCTGTTGATTAATTATAGTTGTAACTTCCGGTACACTAAATATAATGTCATTTGTATTCGTTTCACAATTTTCTGCTTTTTGTCGTAAATTATGCTGATATTGTGTGTCATTTAATGGATTGTCAAATGGGAATAAATTATCAAGATTGTAACTTCCGGTACACTAAATATAATGTCATTTGTATTCGTCTCACAATTTTCTGCTTTTTGTCGTAAATTATGCTGATATTGTGTGTCATTTAATGGATTGTCAAATGGGAATAAATTATCAAGCAAATTTCTTGAAATCGTTTCGGGGTCAGTAATTAATTCTCCAGATGAATCGCACATTTCACAGGGAATGTGCTGGGTAATTTTATTCGCGGCTAATTTATAAACAATACCCCATGGTGTGTCACGGGTGCTATCAGAAATAAACGTATTCCAAGAATTTAATTTTGAGGTCTCTATGAGGCTTTTATATTGTTGCTTGAAACCGTAATATACTTGTTTCAGTTGCATTTTACGTATAAAGTTGCGACAACGTTGATATTTGTGCCTGATATTATTAACTGTATATCTCATCTCACTTAATTCCGGGGTCCACCACTCGTTTACACGATTTTTCTTATAATTATAATCATATAATTTAATATATTTAACGCATAACTTTTCTAAAAATTCGTGAAAATATACAACAAAATTATTCAATTCATTCCCACAATTAATATTAATTAATTTGGTTTTTAAAATATCCAGGTTACAATAGTAGTCTCGCTTTAACAATTCCCACTTAACTTTTCTAAAAATTCGTGAAAATATACAACAAAATTATTCAATTCATTCCCACAATTAATATTAATTAATTTGGTTTTTAAAATATCCAGGTTACAATAGTAGTCTCGCTTTAACAATTCCCACTTAGCAGTTTTTATTCTAAATTTAATCGTTGATTTAAATTGAATATATTCTGGTGACTCATTAATATTAAATTCAATATAATTATGATCAGATTGAGATGAACATTTTGAAATGTGCCAGTTATGCAAAATATTGGAAGCGTTTAAATTGACCGCCGTCAAGTCAATTGAACTCTGACCAAGTCGTGATTCAAATGTAGGTTGATTATTATTATTATTTAACAAAACCAAATTATTTTGTGCAAGAAAATTTAAAAATATATGACCCCTTTGGTCATTTTTGCTATCAAACCATACACTTGAGTGGGCGTTTGAATCAATGCATAGTACAGTATAAAATGACCTAATATTTTGCAATGCAGCTGAAATATTATCCAGTTCATTTTTAAAAGTAACAATATCTGAGTTTGGAGAGCAGTATGCACTTAATAATAGAGTACATTTACGGCTGAATTCACACTTTAAAACAGTTAATATATTTGATGAATAGGTATGTATGAAAATTGCGTTGATTGAATTATTGGCAATTAAAATAGCACTACGAGAGTTTCCATGAGATTTATCATAATATAGTTGATATTTATTAAATCCACAAATAGTACTTTTATAAACATAAGGTTCTTGAATAAATACAATATCTATATTATTTTCAATTATGTGTTGAGTTAGATGGGCTGTCGATGCTTTACATGTATTTAAATTAATTTGAACACAACTAATATTATTTGTATTATTAATTGTCCCCATAATCAATTCGTGAAATAGCATTATTCTTCGCGCGTAAATATACCGTACATTTATTGTCAATTGTACCATGGTTGGTTTTAACTTTATTATTAGCATTCGGAAGTCTGTCATTCAAACGCGTACAATTAATACAGCATTTATTATTAATAGTACACCCAACAGTTGCGTGCGATCCAGCACATTTACCGCAAACTTCAGTAGTATCGGTGCAATTGTTTGCAATGTGACCATACCGGTGACACTTATAACATCGTGTGATACGCAAATAGTCAGCCCAACGATGAGCTTGGTAATCAACGCAAATTTTATCCATTTTCTTAATAGTTTGATACATTTCTGGGCTCAACTCAATAACCCAGGTCTGAACTCGTTTTGTAGTGTCCTTAGGTTTAATATTAAATTTAACCACAATATGATCTTCGACAGTTTGACCAGAATCGCTAATATCAATGTTATCCATAGAGTTATTAACAATTTCCTTAATATATCTATTATCAATTATGTGCTTGGTTAAATTATCTTTATCCATTTCCATGGGTATCCCATATAACGCAATCTTTGGGCGGCGTCTTTTCGGAATAAATGCTGTCATTTGGGAATTATTAGCAATTGTTTGTAAGATTTCATCTCGGTCTTCTTGTGTTTCGCAGTTTAATATAACACCCCCTTTAGCGGCATATCTCGTGTTCGTTATGTAAACATCAACACAATTAGCATCAAGGATACCCTTTACTGCTTCCATACATTGTTTTGATGACGTGTTTTCATTGTTGTCTCGGATTACCACAATTCACATACTGTAATAATATCATAAATTTCACATAATAGCAGCCGGATAAAAAATATTGTCTAATATTTAGTTGTAATTTGTTTGTGAAATATGTTTAAATAAGATTTTAATAACAATCACTAATTTTGTAAAATGTTTTACGCAATATTTTGATTTCAAAAAATATGTTACCCTGTTTCGCGCCTTATAGTTCGCCCCCACCGTATAGTGCGCTTTTAATTTTTACAAAAACTTATGTTTTATCCTCGATAGATCACCTCTCCGTATAGTGCGCATATATTATAACATAGATTTATAGACAGGTATAAATTAATAGAAATTAACTTACGATAGATTTTCTGATTATCAAATGATTTTCTGTGATATTTGAGAGTTGACAAACTGCCTCAACTGAAAAGTACTTTTTAAGTAATATTTATAAAAGTTGTAGTAAAATACGTAAATAGATGTGAAATTAAACTACTGTTAATTGTTATTTTTACTAAAATTTATACCAAATTTGTAAAATTAGTGATAATTGTTAATTTTGCATATATATTTAATGATTATAATAGCTTAATTTTTAAAACTAAATTTAAAATTATTATAAATACTTTATTTTTCTAAAAATTATATAATTTTCTCAGATTATGCTCACCCATCGTATAATGCGCCCTATTACTTTTTCCCAAAAAAATCATTTTTTCCTCAGATAATACGCGCAGTATACGACGTGAGACAGGGTACAGTACTTTTATCGTGTGAATTAAAAAATCATACACTACAGAAAGGGTTCCACTAAACCAACCCCGACCCCGGCACCGACCCCGATTGCGCAATAGCCTTGCAGTGAGACAAACAGACTCAATATCTAACCTAACCTTACCCAATTTGGTTTCACTGCAATGCTAGTGTTGGTTAGGTTAGGTACTTAAAAGGCTACGTTGCGCAATCGGGGTCGGTGCCGGGGTCGGGGTCGGTTCAGTGGAAACCTACAGAAACATATGAAATCATTATTTTTATATTTTCAATTTCATACATAATAAGTTAATAGATTCATACGCTTACACTAAATGGGAAATTACAAATAAATAAATAATATGTCAGGTTAAAAGGTTAATTTCCTTTCTGATATATTGAACACATAAATCCTTAGCAGAATTGTTTTTGAAAATAATTTTAATTTCAAAAATACATTGTTATGAATATTAGTTTATTTTATGTAGCATTTACAATGTAAGCATACTGTTACAATTTCTTGACTAAAGATTATGTTTTGAGTGATTTTTGTCTAATTATTTATATTTATTAATTAACGAAAGATTTAAATATTTTAATGAGTGATATAAAAGTGAAAACATTTTTTATTAGACATAATAAGCTTAATAATGTGCGTTTATAACTAATGAACTAACAATATAATATATAATATAGTATGTCAAGTTCATAAATCTAAAATTTAAGTATTTTAAAAAATTTATCTATTAATAATTAAAAATTATTAATATTACTCTAACAATAAACTTATAACTAGAGTGTAGGTTTGGCAAGTAATAAATTCACCTTAATAGTATAAATTATTGAGTTTAGGAAAACACATCTTATTGTTAAATGCAGACCATTGTTAACATTTCATATTAAAGTAACAATATTTAATAAATTATTGATAATATGCTGTAATAATAAATAATTAATTTTAAAAAAATAAGTAATTAATAAATAATTTAATATTTTGTCAAACAAAAACAAACTGTACATGCTATTTTAGCATAAATAAGAATATTTAGTTTTTTCAATTGTGAATTATCTAAATAATATAATTTAATTCATATTCTGTAATAATATCAATAAATTTGACACAATAGCATTCGCATTAAAAATATTGTGTAATATTTAGTTGTAATTTGTTTGTGAAATATGCTTTAAATAAGATTTTAATAACAATCACTAATTATGTAAAATCTTTTTCGCAATATTTTGAATTCAAAAAGTAGTATTCCTTTTAATTTTAACTCTGAAAGATTTCAAATATAAAAATGTTTAATATATAACATATTAAAATAATAATATTAAACATTATTATTAATGTACTTGAACATTATACTTAATGATTATTACATGCTATAATGTTTTCAAAATAATATACAGTACTTAATAACAACTTTTATTAATAATACACTGTGTTAATTATAAATATTTTTCGTGTGATAAACACATACTTTAATTATAATATATTACAGATATTATAGAAACTACTTAGATTATGTCTAATGTGTTCAGCATACTAAAATAGTTAATACAAACTAACTATAATATTTGGTTAATTATTATTATAATAGCCATTATTATATTATTCAGGTCATTCACCCCAATAAAACTATAAAATTTATATTACAATAAGAATTGTGTTAAGATTTTTGTGAAATTTAACTATTGATACTTACTTGGTCGTTATGTTAATAACTGAACTATCACCATTATAAGTGAACATAATAATTTTAATATTTATCAAAAATGTCACATAAATTTTCATTAATTAAACATATTTTCTCATTATATGGATTAACACCATATAATAAAAACATAAATCCTATTATTTGCGGTTTTATAGTAACCACACATTTGGGCGTAATATTACAGTCTATCATTTCATTTGCATCATTTAAATATGATCTTGATTGTTTATTTCAGATATTGCATTTATTACTATTCATATCATCACTCATTTCATACGTATTTGTAAAAATCAATTTACAGAAAATAATTGAAATCAACAAAGAATTGAATGAATATTACGTGAAATATAGCATTAAATATAATAATAAATCATTAATTATTTACGTAATACTTCATGGCGCATACCTTATTAGTGCATTATTAATAATATATACCAGCAAAATTTTTGACATATTTACCATTGAACATTATATTAAAATAAAATACACTCAACATGCACCGTTTACCATGTTTTATTTCTATGGCTGGGTACTTTCTGTGCAAATATTATATTTAGAATTCAACATAAAATATACAAATATATTGCGTGTAATGTATACCAAAATGAAAACATTGCCAACGTACCCAGGTCATGACTATTTATATTCAATATCAACTACGATCAACAAGTTTTCAATTGAAAATTATATAGTAAATAAATATGTATTTAAATTGTTTTATTTTTCAGTCATCATTATATTTTTAGGTTTCTTTGCCGCCTTAACAGTGATATGGTATTCGTATAATGAATATAATAATTTATCCTGGTTATTATGTATAATGACTTTATTAGTAGCTATCCAATTACTTATTTATATCCTATATGTAATAAAGAATATTCAGAAAAAGCGTCAAATTAAACATAAAATTATCACCAAGCTCACTGAATGGGAACGGTATATTCGCTATAGAATTACTATAAATAATACATAAGTTTTCAAAATTTAAATATGGTTATTTATCTTTAAAATAACATATTATATCGATACAAAAGCCTGACTGAAAGGAATGTCTGAATATAATACACAACATCTGATTATAAACTTATATCATCAAGCATACATTTCTATTCATGAATTAATTACTTATAGTTAATGACATTAATTTATATGTATTATATTGTGAGCTTCGGTTGGGGGTGTAGTGGTCAACCGGCTCAGCCAAACCAGAATGAGCTTGCTTGAAGTTGTTTAATTAAATGTTAATTGAGCTTGTTCATTAAAGACCAAACCATTTAAATACACAAGTTTATTATTCACAAATTTATTTATTATTTCAATTCAAATAGTTTTTACATTCAATTCAAGTCTATACACATTACATAAGGTATAGCATTCACTGTCGAAAACTGGTCTTATGTGCCACTCATAGCCAGTGATCATATAATAGTGGTCTCACAATGGGCTAACTGTCCCATACATGACATAATGTTCCCTTTTTATAGCAGTCCCCTAACAAAAGCCTTTNCCCTAACAAAAGCCTTTATGCAAACATTCGAGAAATATTTTTCTAGTTTTTTTTCTAGAAGTCACATAATAGGTATTGTTAGGTATAGTTTTGTTATTATGTAACTATAGTCAGTGTATTACAATATGTATCCGCTACTATTCAATATGAGAAATTGTTAAAATCCAATATTTAAAGTTTTTTAATTAAAATTGTAAATTAAACAAGGCGGATGACTGAAGTCAATTGATACACATGCGCTTTTTAAGTTAATTTAAATTAATGTTATAAAAGTTGTTCTTATTATTCAATTTCTTGGGATTAAATTTCTCAACATTAATTAATTTATTAAATAAATTTAATTGTCCCACATAAAATTGTATATGGATGCGTTTAATTGGGCTTTATTTATTAATTCCTTAAGTAAAATTTCCCTAGCTAACTTTCTTAAAATGTTAGAGCATGTCTTAAAATTTTAGGCCATTTATGCCTAAATTTAAAAGTTTCTAAAGGATTGTTAAACATTTAACATTGTAAAGAATTTTAAAAATATTAAAATTTTTAACCCATTGCTGTCAATCAGTTTAATAATTGGGTTTCATAAGTATTATTATTCTTGTTCATATTAGTATTAGGGCATTTGATACTGACACAGGTAGATAAATAGAAAATGATCTGTATTACCCTACGATACACACTGGAGCCATTTGGGGCCAAACCAATCTCGTACGTTCCAAGCGACCTGGGTATAACTATGAATTGAGAACTTTCTCTATTGTAAATGATACAATGATAAGCGATACAATGTACAGGGTGTCAAATAGCAAAATGAAATAGTTTTCAAATATTTTAATTTCCAAATAATTAAAATGAAATTACATAATGAGATCAGATGTTATGCGTATTTGATTATAGTTAACACATAAATATCTTTCAAAGTTTTCGTCTAACATTTTCATCCAACGATCTGAGAGATGATAATCCAATTGGGAGAATGCGCGCTCAATTTCAGCTGTGCTTAGAGGGCGTACTTAAAATACGGTCGAATTTCTTTGTTTTGTGTATTAAACAGTTTGATGCCCGGATTCTTATTCAAACTACTCTTGAGCTTTTCCTGTACAAATTTTTTCAATTTTGAAAAAACTATTCAAAATACATATTTGTTTAGCTCGAGTAAGCCCTCTCTCCTGAATATCTTTAATAGCTTTGGTTAATATTTGAAAGTCAAGCAAACCATTAAGTTGTGATTTCAAGTCCGGGTTTTGAATTTGTTCTTTCAATTGTATTATGGTTTAGTTTTTATTAATCGGTATCTGATTAATAAATGTGCAAATTTCACAGAAATTCTTATCATTTGCATAATAAAATGCAGTCTAAGAATGTCCCCCATCTTGTACTACTAAATTTTGGCGGGAGTTACATCTTTGCCGACACATTGCTGACGAATTTCTTGTTTTCTTTTGGGGAAATTCTTGAAATAAGTCTTCATATTTAGCATACAACTTTGCACTAAAAGGTTTCCGCTTCTAATTGTGTCACAAACTCTGTGAAATGCATGGGCAATACATGCCACGTGTAACACATTGGGAAACAAACCGCCATTTTTGGCATCTTCACAGCACAAAGCATTCTCTGCCTGATCTGTTATACATAGTTTCACATTTTCACACGGTATACCGAATGTATCACAAGCTTTTATCATTGCTTTGTAAACATTGTCTGCATTACATGGGTCAAGAACTTGAGTGGAAATTAAATATGGATCTCCAGATTTTGTGCCATCGAGTATGCCAACCAGACAACTGAATACAATTCTTCCACAACGTGTGGAATATTCGTCAAACATTAGATAAACAAAATTGTTACCAATTGTCTTTAATTTTCTGAATCCTTGTTTCGTAAACTTTTGGGACAGACTTTCTGCGCAATTTGTTTGGCAATGGTATATCGATACCACCAAAACCTTCAATCCACGCACGTAACTCAGGATTGCTTAGTTTTTGGGATACCGGCTGACATACAACCCAAAACCATACCAAATAGAAAATTTGATCTATAGTTTGGGTCGTCTTTTGTAACGGTAAACAAATTCTCAGTTGACTTGCGTTTATTTGAAGTTTTACCACTCAAATTGTTTTGATGTGTTTGTGTACTAATGTGAGCAGTAATGTTTCCATTTCCAGTTTCACGAGTAACATTATTGTAGTATTTATTACATGGTGTGCAATGTAGTCTCTTATCTATTACACAAAAGTCAGGGTATTTAACACAAAGTTTTTCATTTCTTTCTGTCTTTTGTCTTCTTCTGATACATTTTGGACATTAATATTAAGTAACGGTAACAACTTTTTGCAGAAGTTTGCCATTGTAGTTAATGTCACAAACAATTTAAAACAAAACACTATTTATTTCAACACAAAAATACTGTTCACTTAAATAAGAAGTTTGTATGCGAATGGAGTGAATGTCTTAACAAGTTTACAATAAAATCACATTTACTTAAACATAAAAGTTGTGTTCATTTAAATGCAAACTAATTCAAATGTAATGAAAAATATTGACAGAAAATCATACAGAATGCAACATAAATGCATACAATATGATAACAAAATCTCATGATTTTAAATATAAATTATTTTTAAACAAAAGTATTATAATTCCTACACTGATAATGCAATACACTATAATTTTGATCACCCGGTACATTGAACGTTATCAGTAATGTTTGTTTAGTGCCTAGATTTTTTGTTTGTTTAGTAATAGGTGCTGAGCTTATCACCTGGATTATATCCAAGTCGCTTAGAAGGGATGAGCCTGGGCCACACTATGAGTGACAAAAATTTTAATATTTTAACATTAATCTCTATACTGACTAATGTTATAATATTCACTGTTTTGTCACTGTTAATGTGAATGTTAATGTTAATGATAAATTAAAATTTATCTCTGAGCTAACCAATCAAGCTAATCTTACCGTAATGTAATAATTTGGGTATAATATAGTATTATGTAAAATACTTGAGTTTATAGTTTGCTTGGACAGCCACATCGAATGATTCAGAATGTTCCCTCTCATATACTTTAAATTATTTTATACTTAAAAATAATTAGCATGGGCCTGACATTGAAAGATTATTTCTAGAAATATTTATGGAACCTGAGAAATATTTCTAAAAAATTTCTCCAGATTATGAGATTATTGTTTTGTACAAGTCTAGACATATACCTTGACATTCAACATTGTATAAAAAATCTATTTTGAAATAACATTAAAAATAAAAATTATTTTCAACATATTTATATTCATATTATTCTCCTATACCTAAAAAAGTGCATTAGTATAATATAAATTATTAAAAATATTATATTATAAAATATAAAATATATTATATATAAAAATATGTATATATTATTAAAAACAAAATATTATATGAATCCTTTAGATTCTAAACTATTATAATAAGTTCACTCTAGGATTACAGTGTTTTTAATATAATGAATGAAAGTTAACGTAACAAACATTTTAGTCAAGATATAGCCGCAGTTTCAACAAACAATAATATTTTGTGGATTACAAAATATCATTTTGATTGTTATTAAAATTATTATTGTTAGTGGAAAACTTTTATTTAAAAACTTTTTTATTAATAAGTTATATACATTTAATTTGAAAATAAATTTACTTATAAATACAACCAATAGTAAAGTTCCCCGGTGAGTTATGACATATATAAGTCCTTAATGTACTGATACAATTGGATTTGTATAATAAACAAAAATTAATGTAAAAGGTCTTACGTAAGCAAACAATAAATCTATGTTTTCGTGTAATTCTATATTTAGTTATTATAATAATAATCTTTACAAAGAAGTTGAAAACAAAATAATATTTTGTTGTAAGACAATGACTAGCCTTTTGTTGAATATTTAATAAGTCATTTGTTGAATTAATCCAGCTGCCAAATTAATATAGCTTGAGTACTGTAATTATTTTTGCCTAATTATGCAAATACTTTATGTAATCCTGCATAAGTATAATTAGAAATATTACATTTCTGTAATAAAAAGTATATTTATTCTTAAGAGACAATAAAGTTATTACTAAAGTGTAGGTTTGGAAAGTAATTATTTCTAAAATTAATAAATCCACCTTAATACTATAAATTATTGAGTTTAGAAAAATACAACTTATTGTTAAATGCAGACCATTTCATAGTAAAGAAAAAACATTTACTAAATTATTTCTTATATGCTTAATTTTAAATAAATAAGTAATTAATAATCTAATATTTTGTGAAACAAACTGTACACGGTATTTAATAAAAATATTTATTTTTCAATCGTGAATTATCCAAATAATATAATTTAATTCATATACTGTAATAATATCTATAAATTTGACATGATTGCAGTTGCATTAAAAATATTGTGTAATATTTAATTGTAATTTGTTTGTGAAAAATGCTTTAAATAAGATTTTAATGACAATCACTAATTTTGAATTCAAAAAGTAAAATTACTTTGTAATTTTAACTATGAAAGATTAAATATAAATTTTAATGAGTAATATAAAATTGAAAACATTTTTTATTAAACATAATAAGCTTAATAATGTGCGTTTATAACTAATGAACTAATAGTATAATATATAATATGTCAAATACATAAATCTAAAATTTATGTATTTTTAAAAATCTATCTATTAATAATTAATAACTAATAATATTACTCTAACAATGTTTAATAAACTATTTATGATATATGGCATTAATTGTCGTAATAAAACAGTCAAATATTGTATCACAGGCTTTATGTTAACGGCTTACGTGACTATTATATTGCAGTGTATGACGGCGTTTAGAC
>CAJPVJ010002060.1:0-14149 GCA_905397405.1 Oppiella nova
CACTCCCGGTGTGTTTGTCGGTCTCATTATACGAGCACTTAATTAATTTTTTCCATTCCCTACCAATTCTCCATTGTTTCATTTATTTTCAATTATATGTCATATGAATGCCATTGTCTCAGTACATCATATAGTAAGGCAATATAAACGGTAAATAATGTTGAATTTAAATGGGAAAGTTTATATATCATACTTATCGAGATTAAATTTTATGTTGTTATTATTAAACGGAAACCGTAGGATTATACAGTATATTATAATATTTGAAATAATATGTCAGAGGTTGTTAAAATTTAAAGCAAATGTATCCAAATATAAATTTCTATTTACTTTAAAATCTATTTTTAAATTAGAAATTATATACCATATCTATAAATATCATTATTTTGTCCATTTATAGTAGAATAAAGTATACAATTTCACAATTATTTTTATTTTATTGTTTTATTCAGAATTAAACTTTAAAAATTCCTCTAAGTTGTTTTACTTTTACATTAAACATCAAAATAACTTTTCAATTGCAATAACACTAATACCTGTTTCAAAAATTTATATTTTAAGAGGCTTTAGATTTAAAGTTTTATATCAATTTAAAATTTAAAGATTAGCACAAAATTCTTTGCTATTTTTGATATCAAATATTTTCTAATATTATTTTGACCTCTAATACTTCAAGCTATCTATTTATATAAATCAACAAAAAATCAATTTATATGATTATGGTCCATGTATTTCACTTAAATCCTATTATTACAAGCTATGAATAAATATTAAATATAATAACAGTTTGACATTCTATAAAATTTTATCAAATATTATTTAATGCGATTTGACTCATAAATAGACCAAAACATTGAATAAAACAATAGATTTATTTATTTGTCGATTTTCAATACAATATATAATTTCGAAAAAGGTAAGAGATGAAACTATATTTTGTTCAATTGTTTGTATATATATCTCAAAAATCCAATTAATGAGACATATTTAGTATCAAATTCACACCATTAAAATCCGTATCGTATTACTAACACATGATTTGTTGTTAGAGTGAATGGAAAACGACTTTAATATAAAAAATCATTTTACTGTATTTGGAAGAAAATTTCATTTATAATGAGCACAAAATTTTCGTCGATTTTATATTTGAATTATTCATTTAAAGTGAAAATAGAGAAGAATTTAAAAGATTGACTTTAATATAAGATTCCTTTAGACATCAATAATAGAAATCCCAAATTCTCTCTCTCTCTCTCTCTCAACAAAACCAAATTTATAGTAAAAGGAATTTTGAAATTAAATTATTCATGCAATTTGTTGGGAATTCTTTGATATACTGTATTTCATAGCATAATACCAAAATCAGTTGTATTTTCACTTTAAATGAAATATAAAATTAAGATTAATAAGTGATTTATTGAATGTGTAATCATTTAATAAATATTTATTTAAACAAAAATACATTTAATATTTTATAATATATTTCTATATTAAATATAATGGAATTCCTTAATAATAAATATAATGAAATGATTGGTAAAATATAAAAAAATAAAAGTAGTATTAAATTAAATTCTAATTCATTGCTCCGGAAATATAAGCTATTTGTGACTGATTTATATTAATAGAAAATTAAATATATGTGCCAATAATATATAGTACTATAGCATACCCGTACGAATAAATTTATTATAAATTTAATCTAGTTATTTTTTGAATTCTGTCCAAAAATTTATTATTAATTTTAGAAATGTTACAAACGATATAAACTTATATCTTAAATACTGTATATATCATAATATAATTAGTTTACAAGATTTCCCTTTATTAGCTTACTACCGGTAAGCACATTTAAAAACAAAAAATATAATTGATTTATATATTCAATGCATGCTTAACTAAATTAAGCATATGACAAAAATTTAATATTACCCGGAATAGCCTTTCTATAATTAAATATTAATTTATTGCTGTCTATCGTATCAAATTCATGGACTATTGTATTGAATGATCAATTGTGAAATGAGTTTATATTGTGAAACAATTTGTTATATTGAAGTGCAATAAAGTGCAGACAATAGTTATTATGCAAGCGTTTGATGGATGTGTGGATATTGTGTCTCACTGTAGTTGTCTGACTGTAGTGAGTGGGGCCACACATCTGTCATTATTAATCACACTTATATTGGTTTGCATTCAATAATTTTGCGCACTTTAATCAAATATCCGCTAATAAGTACATTGGGTATAAGTTATATCGATATATAAATCTCATGTATTGAGTGACATTTAAGTAAAAATAAAATCGTATACAAAATTATTCAATAATACATTATTTGGAAATTTGATTGTTTCCACAAAGTGTACTATATGAAATATAAAGTATTATTAAGCTTAATATGAAATTGAAAAGTAGTAGAATAAAAATATATTTAATTAAAAATTTAAACAATCAACAAAAGGTCAAATATAATTCTGATTATCAATAATTATATGCTGTATATATTGCTATAATGTTTATCAAAAGTAATTAATTCTATCTATTTTTATAATTTATCTTATATTCAATCATTTACTTATATAACATTACAACACATAAAATATTACTTAAAAACTAATCGCAATTAATCATAAATTGATTGAACACATGAGAGAGAGAGAGAGAGAGAGAGAGAGAGAGACTAATGTTTATGTTTGAGTTAACTCAGAGACACATAACTTATAACAGGAATGGCATATAATTTTTGCTTTCTCTTTGATTAATAGACTCGAAAAAACAGTGACTTTTTGCTGCTTCCCTCGACTCCAATAGCCGTGTTTTACTCCTTATTTATTGGCATTTCTATATGTATTTGTTGTAATATAAGGTATATATCCACAGCACATTTCACGTACTTTATGTATAAAACTTAAGTTTTACTAAAATATATTTATTTTAAAAATAATTACTTCTTATTTAATAAGTACATATGTAAAAATCTATAATTTAATATTTAAATAATACAGATTAATCAAAAGCATAATTATTATTAAAATAAGAATCCGCAATGTTTATGTTATCGAGGGATATGTTTCCACTTCTCAAATTGTGTTGCGTATTTTTGGACCTCTTTATTTTAATAATTAATATAATGCTAACAAATATAAATATAAATATAAATATAATTGTACATAGTGTAATACTTAGAATTTTAGACGAAGATATACTAGGTGATACTGTGGGAGTAATACTTGTTGTTTCAATGGTGATTAAATTGTTAGTGATAGCAGTTGTTGTCTCACCCTTAATGACAATGGTACTTTTTGTTACCCTGGTAGATGCCAAGGTAGGTAACCATGTAGAGACCCCCGAAGTTACCCTGGTAGACCCTTTGGTAGTGGGTCTGGTATTAAGCTTGACAGTTGTCATGGTAGTGCCCCATGTAGTAGCTCTGGTAATTAGCCTGGTAGATGCCATGGTAGGGGACCAAGTAGTGGGTGGTGAATTGTACCTGGTTGTACTCATCTTAGTGGTAGTTTTTGTAGGTCTCATAGGACGAGTAGGTCTGGTATTTCTGGTTGGTTTAGAAGTTCTGGTAGTCCGGGTAAGTATTAGAGCAGTGGAAGTGGTAGGCTTAGTAGGTTTAGTAGTACCAAGTTTTGAAAAATGTACCTTGGTACTATATTTATGGTGATCAATCATTGCCTAATCAAAAATTAATTTTCAATAAATAAATAATTTTATATTTAATATAAAAATAGTTACCTTTTGTGTAGTTTGATGTTTTTCATACATATCATAATCAAAATCCATCTGAAATTTACAAAATGGAATTATAATTAAAAATACTGTATAATAATGGATGTACATTTTTTAATTATTGAATTTTTATTTATAAAATTTATAAAATACTGCATTCAGTATTACAGTACAAATAAATTATTTTATTAATGTTACATTATTAATAATTGAAATACAATATTAATTTTCCGTATGAATCTTCAATTGTACATAATAATTAACTATTAATGTACTGTTTTGTAAACATATGTCTCAACCTTCATTTTTACATTTTTGATAATAGTTATCATATCAAATTTCGCATATTATGCATTATGTTTGAGCTCAAACTCAAACATAATTTGTTGCATTAACTCTACAGTGAATTTATAAATAATTTTATGCTGTGGGAATTTGTTTATTAAATAACATTAGTTATTGTATTTAATATTAATTAGAAATAACAATTAATTGTTTAATGAATAGGTGTTCCCTTCCCACCCATACCTACCTAAACAAACTCTTTGTTTATTGCTATCAGATGTGTCCATACGTTGAGAGAGCGCTGTTAGTATTGTCCGCCAAAGGCATTGAGTAAGCATTCAATCAATTATTACATTAATTATTGAGAATTTTTGTTCACACGTTATGACAAAATAAATTATTTCTCAAGTATAACGTATGAAATATTTAATTGCTAAATCATCCAGTACAAATAATTTACAACACAATTAATCTAATAAATAAACTTAGAAACTTAAAAATAAAAAGTTGTGTTATCAGTTTAATAGTATGTAGGTGTTTAGTTATAATCAAATTATACATAAAATATTAGTAAACTTTAATTTTAAAATATTTTCTAACTTTTGATAATAATTTTTAACATTTTAATAGTTATTTCTTCAGACATGAGATAATAAACGTGAATCTGAGGGACAAACCCGAATATCTCCTGGAGGGCAACCATCTGGAAAAATTAAATGAACTCAAGATCGGATCTGAAAACAAGATCTTATACGAGTACCTGGATGAGGTCTACCCCGGCGTGCAAACCCCTAAGGGTATCTCTCAGAGGGGTAGCCATAAGGTGTTCATCGAGATGTTAGTAACTCTTACAGCGGTTTGTTGGCTATATATACTACCATATACCGGAAATAAATAATAATATATAAAATATTTAAATATTAATACTGTTGTTTAATTAAATTAAAACAAGTATGATAAAAGTATATATTTTATAAGTTATGTGTATATTTGATTAAAAAACCTCTAATAATATAAAATATATTAAATTAACTAAACATTCAAATTCTCTCAAAAAATCACAAATTTTATTTATCGCAAATTTCTAAAAATTAACATTAAAATTTAAAATAAATTTCTCTTACAGGTTATTCATTTAAAAATCGACAAATCCATAGGTTGATCCTCAAGAATCGTATTCATTGGCTTTTTAGAATCAATGATAGATAGCCCAGCTAATCCGAGTCCACAATCACCACGGTCAGTTTTTGACAACTGACTTTCAACAATAACAATATTTGGTATTCTTTCAACAATCATTTGACCAATTTTATAACCAGGCTTAACCGTGAATTTTTTGTTTCCCATATTAAATAAGATAACAAAAATATTACCTCGGTAAGAATTATCAATGACACCTATAATTAAAATAAATAATATTTAACTAAATAATGTTTCATGATTTTAGAGAATATTTACCACAAAATGCTATAATGGAATACATATGAGCCAAACTACTACGACCATATATTTTACCAAAATAACCTCTAGCCAATTGGACCCGGATGTTAGTATATATAGTTTTGGAACTATATGGGAGCAGGGTCTCTTCTGTGGTAGCGATCAAATCAATACCAGCATTACCATCGGATACAGTCAGGGTATACGAGTTGGGATCAAACCGTTGATACTTTAAAAGAATAGTTTCAGGTTCTATTTATAAAATAATAATAATAAAAATATAATAAATATATCAGCTTTGCTTTAATGTAATTGTAATATAATGTATGTAAATGTCATTATACTGAACATTCATTTTATTTCAGTTTAAAATATATAAAATAATCTAAAATCATACCAGATTTAAAGATTTGCTTAAAATTAACAGCTTTGTTAAATATAAGATAGCCAAAAACTTGTCCACGCTGAATTTCATCATTTTTCATACGAATTGGGACAGGAAATATTATCTTATGTGAACCAGGTTCCAATTTATTCTCAGGATTTAGCAGGGCTTTTCCATTTTTATCAATATTAACTGGTGGATGTCGTACAATTGTACCATCGGTATTGTACCAAGGATCATTATACACTCGGTTCATAAAACATAATATTCCGATAGGAATAGTAATTTTTATGAAGGTGTCGATAAATGTTTGACTTCTTTGTATTTCATTTCCATTGATAGGCGAGACTATGCTGTAAATGAATAAACTGTTAGTCTGTCTAAATAAATTGGGTTTCATATGTCTATGATTCCCAGAATAATATGGTATAACCGTTAGGTCATCCATATTGACATTCACATTGAATTAAGTGTGAGTTTTCTGTTGTATTTATATAAAATGTAATATACAGTAAAATATATAAAATTGATTATTTGTAAAATTTATTAGCTTAATTTACTTTATTTTATCATAATAACATTGGAATTTATACATAAATATGTACTAATAAGTAAATTCATGAATTTGCAAACATTGCATTATTTAGACTAAGGGGTCGACCACTATGTATGTAAATGCAAAATTTTAAAATATAAATAATTTTTAAACTATAATATATTAACAAGTAATTTCTACATATTAGATAGCTTATTAATGTACAAATATGCCTTTATTAAATATTAGTTAAATTTAATCTATTTAAATACAATAATAATTATTATATATTTGAACGTACTTGGTGAACTACCCCAGGGCAAATTTTTATTTTCTTTTAAACCCCGTTTAATTTATTTGTAATTTATTTTTAATGTATAAAAGCTTTAATAAACATAATTTAATCATTTCATTTCCTTTAAACAGTTTTATAATTCAATTAAAAACCTTTTGGTCAACAAAAATTACTTTAAATTAAAATGCAATATAAGCGTTTATTAAGTTTCACAAATGATTATTTAAGCAAATACTTTATGCTAGATTTTGATTGACGCATTTCAAAATTGTAAATTTGGAAGTAGTTTTAAATTAGATTAAATAGTTGATTATATATTATTAAAATATTTGCTTATTTTTTAAAATAATAACAAATCAGCACATTTTTGATTAATTCATACTTTTGTATTTATACTTATTTTGTATTTAAGCACTAATAATTTTTAATTTTCTTACAGTCAACTCATTGATGACTGATGTCTAAACGTGAGAAAAAGATATATGAAATAATTCAGGAACCAATAATTAAGATGAGCCAAAGATCTCAGTCTGGGATTGAGATGTCCTCGGACTCTAGTAATGATGATTCCGATGGCAACAATAAGACGATGAAAACTAAGCGATTGAAAAGTAACAAGACTTCTAAAAAGACTTCAAAAGGAAAGAGTAGTACTAAACCTATTGAGCAAAAAGGTATGCAATTAAATGAATAAATAATTTAATATATTAAAAATATATTGTATAATAAATAGAGGACTGTAGAGATGACATTTCTGATCCTTTTAACATCGGGGCAAAAGCAAAAGAGGTCGTGAAACATGTTTTAATCGGATCGAAGTATGTATTTATTAGAAATGTACAGTATATTTTAAACATGGCTTTCATTTGACACAAAATTTTATAATTCAATAATGAGCTTGGTTGTAATATAATAATTATTTAAAATATAATCATATGAGAAAATAGTTTATTATTTGATTATACTAGTAAATATTTATTATTTTAAATCTAGCGATGCCTTTATCATTTCAAACAACAACTTATTAGGTATGGCAAAATGGGGGTCTGGTAAGACCAAAAATGATCCTATTAGGTTTTGGATGATTCATGAAATTAATGCCGATGCTGTTCAACATTTTTGCGATGGATGGAAGAAGATCCAGGCACAAATGACTTCAAACTAAAGATTTACTTTAAATTTAACATTTGTTAAATTTAAATCAATTATCAAAATTAATTTTCTTTGAATGTAACGCAAGTTATATTCAATGTAAACAAAAATTAAAATCTAAAAGTAATAATATAATTAAATAAGAAAATAATTTATGTATTATAATGTAAAACTTTATTTTAAATAAAATAATTTTTAAGCATTTATATTTTGAATTATTTACAATTATAAATTTATACATTATACCATAAGTAGAGACAGCCGGCACTACATATGAAACCTTGATAAATTGAATTATGTATTTCTAATTTATAAATTGCAAAAACTTATTTTATTAGCATATCATTTTTCAAACATGTGGGACATCTACCAATATAAATTATAATTAAGATTTATATAATATATATTTTATTTACCATATAATGTTTTTAGTGGTATGCTTGTAAAAGTTCATTACATATAATGTTAATAAAGTTACATAAAACATTAAGTTGTATAATTAAATATTGAACATATTATTAATAAAATATAATTAGTGAATAAATTATGCATTAATTATTAAATCGTTTACTTGTATCTTTATCACAACCACTATTATTCTTAACATCCCAATGCTTTTCATATTCTAAAAATAATCATGTTAAGTTTTGAATATATTCAGATTTAAAGTAAGTTTTAAACCATTGTGAATAGATTTGGGTTCATGAAATCACATTATAATAAATATTTTACCATAAACTGTGCTTGATAAATTTTTAGCACGAGTATTATTCACTAGTATTATACACTATTTATATTATATATTAAACAACTTTTTTGTTTTTAAATCCATCATTTCTATTAAAAAATTAATTTATTTTAATTCTAGTAATATTACGCGCACACTTCCTGTTGGTCATGGTATTTTAAGTAATATATCTTTTAGTGAATAATTTTCTAAATAGACGTAATAGTTATTTCAAATTGTTCTTGCTTGAATTTTTTATTAAATTATTAATACTCATCCACGATAAATATGGAATTTTCAAAATTATTTAATGGTATGGATAAATAGTGAAAATTTTACTACTGTTCCCTATATGTGGTAGCAGCCAGTACGGTTATTTAGCGGGTATGTCATGGTTACAAATTACAGCAATAATAATAACCAAAACCAGGCTGTTTACCAAGATTTGCTTATGCAATGGATAGGATGTCAGCCATATTTACACTAAATAAACTTCAAAATTAATTACACTAAATAATTATATGAGTAAATTATATTAATGAACATGTTAAATACTAATAAAATATTAATAATTGTATTACAGTATTAACTGTGCATGTTTATTTAATTTATATTTATATTTATTTCATGATACAATACAAATAAAACGGAATATAAAACATTGTATTTAATATTATTATTTTATCAAATAGATATATTAAATTAATTTTGTAAATGATTAAACATTTTAATTGTAAAATAAATATAATTTCAGAAATCATGATCAATTTTTAAAAAATAATTTGTATTACAACATTATTATTAAGTTAGATAATTATATACACAATTTGTGCGTGGAACTTTTCTGTGTCTAGAGTAATTTTTATGGTTACATTAGACATTATGGACTGTACCATGAACAAAATAACATCATGGATAGATTTTAATAACAAAATAGCCCTATTATAGCCATGCAATAACATATAATCTATATAAATATTTCATCCTTTAATTAATTAATTAATTTGTTTATAAAGTTAATATCTTAGAGAATATTTTGAAAAAAAATTTAAATATATATTTAATTATTATCAACTTTATTTAGTATTTAAATTACTTTGATATTAGAATATTAAATATATTAAACATGCTTGTTTTAATAAAAGTTTATACGATCTAATTGATAAAAATTGTCTATATATTTACTATATAAATTAACCTATGGATCATTTTTTGTTTAATTACTTTTAATATTTAAATAAAAATTAATTATTAAATTAATGTTTTATATTTTATTATAAGGTGCATCTAATAGTCAATCATCCAATACTATGGATTTCCAATGGCGTTGTTATGAATGTAACTGTACATTTATTTCAAAAGAAAAATATTTAAAACATGAAAACAAATACCATCAGAGAAAATTTTGTAATAATTGTCAAATTTTTTGTGATGCTAATCAAGATCATTCATTGTGCTCATCAAATGATGCAACTAACAATGAAAAATTTAAATATACTGGAAAGGTTGAAACCCATATGCCAACACAAATAGGCCATCGTGATCAAACATTTGATGAATTTCTAACTGAATCGCCATTTACTAGAGCTAAGAGTGCTTTCAATCGTTTCATTTCACAATATGAACTTGTTAATAATAGTGGATATAAAGATATCATGAATTTTTTCCAGTATTATGCTACCGATATTAAGCTACTACTGGAAAATATTATTAAACACTATGGCTCTATTAAAGTACAATTTTGTTTACAAGTATCATTCATTCGAAAAGATGATCAAGGTGTTGTTCAAAGTATCGGTTATTTCGCCACTAAAAATAACTTTCTGTCAAATATTGGATTATATCCCAAATTATTCACTAAATTTGTTAGCAAGATAGAAAATGATTGCCAGGAATTTACATTAAATGGTAGCCAGTGGATTATCAGTAAAATATTACGATTAGATGTTAAATTTGCAAAGTATATCACCCAGTACGGAGCGTGTCATTCAAATGGACTACAGTTACCTAAACAATTGTTAAATAAAGGTGCTATAATTAACATTAGAAATAAAGACCATAAATGTTTCTTATATTCTGTGGTAGCAAAATTATACCCAACAGACCATAGTTGGCAACAAAATCGCCCTCAATATTACACAAAACATTTCAATGAATTTAATTTAACTGGCATAAAATTCCCCATGCAATTAAATAAAATTTACAAATTTGAAGAATTAAATAAAAAATTTAATTTCAAAATTAATGTATATGGTTACTATAACTTGGACAGAAAACAAGATATATTTCCTATAGTAATATCGAAACGGAAAGCTAAAATTGAAATCGATTTATTATTATATGAAGAACATTACTTTTTAATTAAAAATTTCAACCGGTTCTGTTCACAAGGTGGTGGAAAATGGCATCATTGGTGCCGAAACTGTATGCAAGCCTTTCAAACACCCATTAAATTGCAAATGCACAAACAAAATTGCCTAATAAATAACCCTGTAAAATCGAAATTACCAGTGAATAATGTTATGGAATTTAAAGACTATAATCACAAAATTCGTAATATATATTATAATTTAAATTGTATTAAATGTTCCTAATAAATAAAATATTTTAACAGGATACCCGTTTGTTATTTTTCTCGACTTTGAAAGTGTATTAAAACCGATTAATGAACAAATTTCAGATAAATCTAATATTTATCAAAACCATATACCATGTGGCTACAGTTACGTTATTGTGGATATTAATAATAACATTATATTCAAAGATATATATTTTGGAAACGATTGTATAAATCATTTTCTAAAAAGTATATATAATTCCACCAAGAATTTATTAATTACATTGGACAAAGTAGCCACCATGAAAGAATTGACAGATATACAAATACAAGAATTTAATGGAAGTAATCTGTGTCATATTTGTGAAAATATAATTTCTCAGTTCGAAATTAAAGTCAGGGTAAGTCTTTTCCATGAGTATTTATAAAATATAATTAAATTGAATTTCTCAATAGTGTTAAAATTATCTTATAACCAAGCAATTTAATTATAGCCTAGCAATTTAAGTATAACCAGGGAATTTAATTAAAGTTGGGAAATTTAATCATAGTCAGACAATCTACTCATAATCTAGGTAATTTAATTTTAACGGGGTGGTCCAATAGTAATCAGGCTAATTTAATTATAGCCGGGTGATCTACTCATAGCCTGCGTAGTTTAATCGTAGCCGGGGCAAATTAGTCGTAGACGTGACAATTTTATTGTAGCCGGGCAATGTAATCGTAGCCAGAACAATTTAATCGTAGCCGGGTGATCTACTCATAGCCAGGACATTTTAATTGTAGCCTGGCGATTTAATCGTTTTCTAGGCAATTAAATCATAGCCGGGTTATTGTAATCGTAGCGAGGACAATTTAATTGTAGCCAGGTAATTTAATCTTAGACGGTTAATTTAATAGTAGCCGGGGCAATCAACTCGTATCCGGGCAATTTAACCGTAGTCGTGTTAATTTAATCGTAACCGGGGAATCATCTCATAGCCGGGGAAAATTAATCATAGCCTAGCGAACTCATAAGTCCTATCCTGGATAAACAAGTTTTAAACTAAAGTTTAGATAATTTAAACACAAATAATATTATAATAACTTTTAATTTCAATTTTTAGGACCATGATCATTTAACCGGGCGCTATAGAGGTCCAAGCCATATACAGTGTAATTTAAACTTTAAAACACCAAAGGACATTCCAGTTATAGTACATAATCTGAAGAATTATGACAGCAACTTAATAATAAGTGAATTAAATAATAAATATTTTCATAGGGTCAATATTTTACCTAAGTCTGGTGATAAGTTTTTAAGTTTTAAATTAGATAGACTCAAATTTCTGGACAGTTATTTATTTTTAAATACATCACTGGATACGTTGGTCTGCAATCTTCGAGATTCTGGTTTGGACTCATTTATTGTTACAAAACAAGCATTTACTCAAATATATGGAAATATTGACGCTAAATGTTTGGATATTCTATGTAATAAATCAGCATATTGTTATGAATATTTCTCATCGTTTGAAAAGTTTTATGAGACATCATTACCAAGTAAAAATTATTTTTATTCATCGCTAACAATGAAAGATATATCAGATGTACAATATCAAAATGTTCATTATATTTGGAAATATTTTAAATGTAGAAACCTTATTGATTTTCATAATATTTATGTGCTGTTGGACACTTGTTTATTGTGCGATGTGTTTAACAAATTTCGGGATCAAACATATAACACATTTGGTTTAGAACCTTGTCACTATTATAGTATACCATCATTAACTTTTAATGCTATGTTAAAATATACTAAAGTGAAGATTGAGTTGTTTCAAAATATTGACATGTATTTATTTGTGGAACAAAACATTCGAGGTGATATACAAATTTTGTTTGTCAATTTATTCTCAGTCTAAATAACATTTTCAATTTTATTCCAGGAGGAATCTCACAAGTTAGTCATCGATTTGTTACTGCAAATAATAAAGAAATGGGTAATAAATATGATCCAAATTTACCATCAAATTATATCATTTATTTGGATGTTAATAACTTATATGGTCATAGGTAATAAATTTTTATAAACATTAGATTAAGAAGGAATTTCTCGATACAGAAAGTTGTCAATGCTAGTATAATTTGTATTTACATAAACTTAATCATATGCTTGATAAATATGCATGGTCGAAAAGTGCAAATTTGGGCGATAAAATGGTCATTTTTGCGGTCAAGAAGTTGACTGACATGATCATTTTTATATAAATTAACATTATTTGTATAGACTGTATGTATTAAATGTTTAGACGGCACTCAACCGTATAGTTTGCACTTTGTGTCACAAACTTATCCGGCAAATGTATGCGTATAATGCAGTCATATATACAGTATCTTTAGTATTCAAGTACAAATGATCATGTCAGCCAACTCCTTGACCGCAAAATGACCATTTTATTGCCCGAATTCGCACTTTATGACCATAAATATTTATCAAGTATATGATTAAGTTGATGTACATACAAATTAAACTAGCATAGCCAATTTTCCGTATCGAGAGATTCCTTCTAAATAAATATTATTTTATCTCTAATTTCATTATTATATTAATAATATTTAATTTCATTACAATTTAGCTTATCACAAAAAATGCCACTATCTCATTTTGAATGGTTATCAAATGAAGAAATTAATAAAATTGACTGGGGCACTTTAACTGAGGAAGATGACTATGGTTATTTCATTGAGGTAGACCTTATTTACCCATCATCATTACATGAATCCCATAATGACTATCCTCTTATGCCAATGAAAAGGAAAGTAGATTATAATGAATTATCAGAATATCAAAAGCGTATTATTAAAGATATGTCTGAAAATGGTATGCCATGGGTTTCGACAGAAAAATTAATTCTTGATTTACATGATAAGAAAAAATATGTATGTCATTATTTAAATTTAAAATTATATTTAGAATTAGGTATACAAATTAAAAATATACACAGAGTTTTAAAATTTTATCAAACAAATTTTTTAAAACCATATGTTATGT
>CAJPVJ010002061.1:0-14141 GCA_905397405.1 Oppiella nova
AAATGATTTATATGTTATCCCTGATCATATTTTTCACTCCAATATTTGGTTTTCAATTTGTGTTCGCATTGTTATCTAAGAGACTCCATAAACAGTACAAAACTTTGTCACGACTTCAGTGGCGTATCAATGGATGGCCTTTTCGGATGAGATTTAAACTCAAACTATTGATGTGTTTCGAGAAACTCAGTAGTAATCGGAAGTTAGGCCTGAGTATTGGCACACTGGTAGTCATGACTTATCCGGTGTTTAGTATTGTAAGAAATATCTAGCTAATAATTTATTTTAACTACCATGCTATGTTTGTAATAATGTTTTTCTAATTTATATTACAGATGATTGTCAAATACTTTCGATACTTCATATTAGTTCATAAATTAGCATTCACATTCTCAGTTTAAATTGCATTCACATTCAAATTAATTTAATTAAATACAATAAAAATTACAATTAACACATTTTAAAATAAAATTGAAAAAATTTAGCCTGGTACATATACTAATAAAGTAAATATCATTAATAAACCATTAATCCATTTAATTATTAAAATTATTGATTTAAATGTTTATGATAGTTATACTTATCATGATACTTATCATTAAGATTTAAATGAACTTATTATTATAAATAAATGTCTTTAGACTAAAAAACAAAGCAAAATAATATTTCTAAATATTAAACAGTTGCACGAAAAATCATAATTAACGTAATGACTTTTAAGTTAAATAAACTAAAATAAATATTTAAATATCTGTCAGTTATTTTAGTTCATTTTAAACAAGGTTATATGCGGCACATGCGATATATTTATAAGGGTTCCTACTCAAATTTAAATATTCAAATTCAAATTTAAAATATATAAATTACAAAATATGAGCAAAGTAAATAATATTTTTATTGACTACTATTTAAATTCATTAACGTATAGATTAACACATAATGGATATAATAAATGGAAAGTATTATTTTATTTACTTGAATTAAATTTCATTTACCATGGTATAAAGTTTTTATTATTACTTATTATTGATTTTAATGAGGAGACAAAACTATTTTTAGTTGATTATTCCGGACTATTGGGCACTACCCGCGAGTATAATTTGTGCCTGCTCATATGCGCGAATGTATTCGGAGCTATTTATAACCGAGAATTGCATCTATCAAATCCACGCAAATATCGTATCATGCTACAATTCTATGCTACAGTTACAAGTGAGTACAAACAACAGGGTAATTCACGTACGGCTCATCCCAATGAGGGCATCATTTATAAAACAAATGCATTGCTAAGGATGTCGTGTATAGTATTGAATATATTTGTCATATCGTTTGGTATGTACCCGGTTAATACATTGTTGTTACCCAAAACCTTGCTATTTTGTTAATAATTATTTATAATTTTATTTATAAACAGCTATAATAATCGTGTTCATTCACATATTATTTATAATCAAAAACTATACATTTAAACAATTTGTATTGTCAATTCCCATTCATATATTAAGCGATATTGCAATTAACCAGATGTATTTCGAGGGAGTTATAGCTATTTTTCTATATGTACCTATAATCTATTATTACCTGCTAATGGTTAATCATACAAATAATATATTAGATAATATGCCACATGACGCTAAAAATAAACGTGGTCAGTTGAATGAAACGACTGTGAATTTAGTTAATAAATTTATTGCTAACCACCAATATATATGGGTTCAAATCAAACAATTCAACCAATGTATGCAAGTGGTCTATTTGACTGCCCTGATCATTTTAATGCCAAACACACTAATAATGTTACATCAGTTGCTATTTGAGAAACAGTCGGAGTTTGTGGTAATTATCTATAGTTTTTCACTCGTTTTGTTTTATA
The DNA here is from genome assembly GCA_905397405.1 of Oppiella nova. Lineage (NCBI taxonomy): Eukaryota > Metazoa > Arthropoda > Arachnida > Sarcoptiformes > Oppiidae > Oppiella > Oppiella nova. The sequence continues at coordinate 1,874 of CAJPVJ010002061.1, forward strand.
TCCCGGTATTTGGTTTTCAATGCGTGTTCGCGATGTTTGCCAAAAGACTTCATAAACAGTGCAATAGATTATCGCGACTTCAGTGGCGTATCAATGTCAGGCCTTTTCGGATGAGATTTAAACTCAAACTATTGATGTGTTTTGAAAAACTCAGCTCTAGTCGTAAGTTAGGCATAAGTATTGGCTCAATAGGTGTGATGACCTTTCCCATATTTAGCGTTGTAAGTATATATTTGGCAAAATTATGTATTTAATTATGAGCTTTTAATTTTATGTTCTATTTATTGCTAGATGATTTTAAAATACTTTCGATATTTTATATTGGTACATAAATTCTCGTATACATTCTAAGCTTCTTAAATCTGAAAATGTATGTCACTAGCAATTGTATAATTAAACTATTTTTTGCTGCAACTAAACATTAACTGTAAAATTATCTTTGTAATTAATGCAAAGTCAGTATTTTCATAATATTATTATATTTGAAATTTAATTTCATTATATGACATTTAAATAATCTAAATGAAAATAATCAATATGTTTGTACCAATAATGTACTTTACTTATTTATAATATATAATAATAGTTTTATAAATAACTAAGTTGTGAAATAAGATTTATGATATCATGAATAGACACATTCAGAATTGTTTTTGTTTTAAGATATGGAAAAGTTGAGAAACACCGATATTCTTTGAAAAAAGTCCACTTACCTAATGCTAAAATAAAATAGTCCACAAACCTTCATAGGCCTTGAAAAAGTCCACTAACCTAATGCTAAGCCTATGGAAAAGTCCAGAAACCTCCATTGGTTTTGAAAAAAAGTCCACTTACCTAATGCTAAGTAGCATGCTCTCATTTTATCAAATAGATATTGATAATTCTGATAATACAGTATTTTTCTACATAAAATTACTAACAATTTGCAATAATAAAAGTAACCGAATGGCCACTATTAGTATTTTATATTTAACAATGATTAGCATCGGACATAAGAATTTGCTAAAATAAAATAGTCTACAAACCTTCATAGGCCTTGAATACATATGAAATATAGATTAACAAGTAATTACCTTAGTACAGTAATTACAGCTAATTCAAATAAATATATTTTTATGATTTCATTATATTTGACATTCAATACTGCAATTAAGACGGCATTATTTGAAATGAAAATGATCAATATACTGTAGTTGTACTCATAATGCACTTTACTTATTTCTAATATACTGTATAATGTCGAAATATGATTTATTATATCACACAAAGATTCATTATGAATTGTTTTCGTTTTCAGATATTTATATCAAATAATACAATATCAGTATTTAGATCTATGTATTAGTTTCATTAACTTATAATTATTAAACAATGATAAACATGTGGAAAATAAAAATAAATCAAATGTTAACTAAAATCAAGTTTATTATATCTGTTGATTACTATTTGGATTCATACGATAGACGATTAACTAATAATGAAAACATTAAAATTAAAATCATAAATATTATATTGGCGTTTTCTTATATTATAATAATCTTTAAATTTAGTTTGAATTTATTTATTAAATTTAATTACGAAACACGTTTAATACTATATGATTTGACATTGTTTTTCGGTGCTATTCACGATTATAACTTATATTTTCTATTATTAACACTAATATTGGGATTTATATTACATATTACGCATAGGTTTTCAAAATCAAAACATTCATTAGTAATTAAAAGTTTGTTTGAAACAATTAAAGCACCAGTATCACAATCTGAATCTAATAAAAATAATACAGTAATAAGATTAAGAAATATAATTGACATAGTTTATAAAGTATTTAGAATTTGTGTTGGTACATTTGGTAAGTAAATAACAATTAATTAAACTTTAATTATTATAATATAGATATTATAAATTATTAATATATTTGATTTTCACTCACCAGTGATAAGCATTTTATTACTACATCAAATATTTGTATGGAAATATTTTACAATTAAACTTTTTATATATTCATTTCCAATGCAATTGTTAACAATAATTACATTCCCTTTAGTTTTCTTTGACTTTTTCCTTATGCTCACAATGATATTCATTATTATCTATTATTATTTGTCCGAGGTAAATGTAATTAATAATAATTTGGAAACTGTGAGCGCAAATAATTGTAAATATAAAACATTGATAGTAAATGAATACATAATTAAGCATAACAATATTTGTAAAACATTTGATGGCATTTGTGAATTTTATAAAAATGTGTATTTGGCAATCATATTGACTTTATTTCCCACTACTCTAATCGTATTACATTTATTATTATTTGAAAACTTGTTATTATTTATGAAAATATTTTATACTTTTCTACTCATATCAATGTATTTTTCATTGATTATTTTACAATATCTGTTGGCTTTATACTCGAAAAATGTTCACAAAATGTGTGTAAAGTTATCGCGACTTCAATGGTGTATAAATGGATGGTTTTTTCGGATGAGATTTAAACTCAAACTATTGATGTGTTTCGAGAGATTGTGTAGTAATCGGAAATTGGGCGCAAAAATTGGCTCATTTGCTATCATGACTTTCCCTGTGTTTAGTAAAGTATGCATTCATTTATTTCTATTAATTTTTAATTCAAAAACTAATTTATTTATTTTACTTTGACAGATGACAATCATGTACATACGATATTTCATTTTGGTTCATAAATTTGCACAAAAGTTTAAATAAATTTATTGAATTTTAATTGTATGATACAATTTGTGTCCTATGTTAATGCTTATAAAATAATTATAATGTTGACATTAATAACAGAATACATTTTAATATATTCATTAATATATTATTTCATTTTATTATTAAAGTTTTATTTTATTTAATATTACGTTTAGACTATTTTTAATTTAATATTTGCATTGAAATAAAACAATATTGTCTCACGATATATTCACATTAATTAATTTTGTCCTTATAAAATTTTACATGTAAATCAACTATAAATATCTAAATTTAAATATTTTATTTCAATAATATTCATATGACATACTTAAGATTTACAATTAATGTTAAATATGGAGGGTCAACTTAAGTTTGCAGACAATTTTCTCATTAATTATTATTTAAACTCATTCAACAATAGATTAAATAATAATGAAAGCATTAAATTAAAAGTATTATATTACTTTCTTGAGTTTAACTACATTTACCATATTATCAAATACAGCTTATTATTGTTCATTGACTTTAGTGTTGAAACCAGACTATTACTATTTGATTTGACATTATTTGCTGGTAGTTTACGTCAGTATAATATAATACTAATACTTTTTGCCCAAATAATGGGATTAGTTTTCAACCACGACTTCCGATTAATGAATCCCTCGAAATACAAAATTCTGTTACTATTTTACGATATCATTCACAATTATGGCCATCGTGAGTTATCATCATTTGCAGTCATCATGGATGATAATATTCATTGCAAAATCAAACAAATTATGAGATTATCAGTAAAATTCTCAAATATTGTAATTGTTATAATTTGTAAGTACCATATTTCAATATTAAAATAGACATTTTTGAATAAATTAATTTATTTAATGATTTATCTATTTCAATGATAATTTTATAATATTTAATTCCCAGTTGCAATCGTATTCAGCATTCATATATCATTTGTGCTAAAGGTCTATACAATTAAACAATTTTTGTATACATTTGTCATACAATTGTTAACTGATTTGGTTTATGTTTGCGTTTTGATTGATGGTCTATTTGCAATTATAGTATTTATCCCGGTTGTTTACTACATTTTTCTTATATTAAATAAAACAAATAACATGTTAGCAAACAATTGGAAATATAGTGGCAATACAGCTATAATTAACAAATATATTAATTTTCACCAAATGATATGCATTCAATTTAAATTGATCAATAAATGCATAATAGTAATCAACTATACCATGATGTTTATCTTTATTCCGGATACTTTAATATTATTACATCAACTATTCTTTGATCCTTTGAATGGATTTCTAATAGTATTTAGTGTGTTAACACTTATTATGCTTTATACGCCATTAATTGGGGCACAATTCATGTTTGCCTTGTATTCAAAACAATTGCATAAAATGTGTGTAAATTTATCGCGACTTCAGTGGCGTATAAATGTCTGGCCTTTTCGGTTGAGATTTAAACTCAAACTATTGATGTGTTTCGAGAAACTAAGCAGTGATCGGAAGTTAGGCCTAAGTATTGGGTCGCTGGTTGTCATCACATTTCCCGTTTTCTTTAGGGTATAAACAGATCATTGTATTTAATGATATTTAATTAATAATAATTATATTTTTTATATTCACAGATGATTGTAACATATATCCGATATTTTATATTAGTTCATAAATTTTCATTGAAGTTTAAATGATTCTTTGACATACTGTATGTTACATTATCATTATTAATGATTATTCCCTGTATTCAGTAAAGTATGTACAGGATTTATTTTATAAATTAAAAGTTTTACCAATTATATATTTTTAATTCCAAAATTATAATTATCTAGGTTATATTGGTTCAGTTTGCTCATATTTTTTAATAAATTACTTAATTTGATAAATGTTAATGAAAAATGTTCGTTGAAATGCTAAAAAATTAACAAAATTAATATTTATTTGAATAAGGTTCATTATTTTCATATTCTTTATTCTATAAAAATAATTATTTTAATATTTAATTTGGAATAATATTAATTTAATATTGAATCTATTAAACATATTGACTATGCAAATATGAAAACATTAATTTGATCCAAATACTATAAATTAAATAAAATGAAAATTATACTTAACGTTATGACATGTTCAACTTCACTGATTATGTTCATACTGTATAAACAAGTATAAAAAGCATAGAAAATATATTTAGATAACTGCTATTAGCTACCAACTAGTTTCAGTTAATATAAATTAAACTGAATTTAAATTCAATGATAAAATTAAATATGCCGGTTAGTCACAAATTTGGGAGTAACACTTTTATTAATTATTACTTAACTTCGTTTAACAACAGAATAAATAAAAATGAAAAAGTAAAATTTAAAATTATTTGTTATCTATTAGAATTTATTCATATTTATCATATCATCAAGTATAGTTTATTTTTAGTAATCGTCTTTAGTTTTGAGACCAGGCTCTTGTTATTTGATCTAACAATATTTTTTGGTAAATTACGCCAGTACAATCTCGTATTAATATTATTATCGCAAGTATTGGGTGTAGTCTTAAATCGTGACTTTCATCTAATAACACCACCAAATACAACATAGTGTTACAATTGTATGAACTAATGCACAACTATGGAGTCCGTGAATACCCTAAATATATAGTTAATATGGATGACCATATTCATAGAAAACTTAAACGAATTATGCGAGTTACATTTACTATATCAAATATTGCAATCATTTTTGTTGGTAAGTATATGAAAATGATTAATGTTTCAATTCATAATTGAGACGTTTATGTTTAAAATTTTTATTTCAACCTCACTAACCTCGGGCTCGTTATTATTGTTTTATTTGTCATACATGTTAATTTATTAATTATTGTTGATTGATTTTTAAAACCTTATTTATTTGTTAATTCATTTAATCATTAATTTGTAATTTATTCCCTTATTAGTGGCAGTTCTACAATGCGTTTACATATCGTTTGTACTTTCACTTTATAGATTCAAACAATTTATATACACATTTCCCATTCAAATGTTAACAAATATAGCCATGGTCTCTGTGTATATTGACGGTCTGTTTGCTATTACAGTACTTATACCTGTAATATATTACTTCCATCTAATACTCATCAAAATGAATGCCATCTTAACAAACAGTTTGGAAAATAGTCACCAAATAGATGCCATCAATAAATACATTTATTATAACCAAAACATATGCATTCAATTTGAATCGCTCAGCAAATGTCTAACTGTTTTCAATTACTCCATGATAGTTATTTCTATTCCAGCTACCCTTATATTATTTCACCAATTATTATTTGAACCCTTACCAGGGTATATGATTGTATATTTTGTATTAACAATTATTATGCTCTACATCCCATTAATTTTCGTACAATTCATGTTTGCCTCATATTCTAGACAATTTCATAAAATGTATAAAAAGTTATCACGACTTCAGTGGCGTCTAAATGGATGGCCTTTTCGGATGAGATTTAAACTCAAACTATTGATGTGTTTCGAGAAACTCAGTAGTAATCGGAAGTTAGGCATAAGTATTGGCTCATTGGGTGTCATGACATTACCACTATTCAGCAAGGTAGATGTTTATTTTTACATTAATTTAATTAATTGTCATTCTACATTAACAGATGGTTATACTCTATGTCCGGTATTTCATATTGGTTCATAAATTTGCATTAACATTTAAAACATAATCACTATGAAAATGTATTAAAGTATTAAGAATTTGAGACTACATTTAAAAAGATACTTTTTAAAAATTTAATTAATTTTATGAATTAAATTCTAAATAAATGTTAATGTAATACAGTTATGGATTTTATTACTGCATATTACGATTACAACCTTTACTAAATCCTTGGTATTTTAAAACATCTATTTGTGCTAGTAGCTTTATTAGAAATGAATCATAATATTATGTCCTTCTATCATACAATATTTCTCAATCAATTGATTTTATGATTGAAACCATTTTTTGTATCGAAAATTCTTTACATCATAACTTCTCAATGCCCTAACAATTCATAAATCTATATATATATATTGCTTAAATAAACTAATATGATTTGAATAACGGTAGTCAAGGCAAAATCGATTTACTGTAACTAATAATATATAATGAACTTTGATTCATTTCTGAAGTAACTTATGCTAAATATTTGCGTTTAATGTCAAAATATTATTATAGCTCAAAATATTGTATTTTATTTCTAAATATTATCACTTAAAATGGGTAATAAAATAATTATGGATAGTATTGTAAACAACAGTTTTATGAATTATTATTTAAATTTACTTCAGAATAGATTAAACAATAATAATCATGCAAAATTACAATTATTTTACTACATAATTGAGTTTAATTACATTTGGCATATACTAAAATACAGCGCGTTTTTATTGGTGGACGTTAATTATGAAACCAGATTATTATTAGGCGATTTATCCCTATTTACTGGTAGTGTTCGTGAGTACACTATAATCTTGATACTATTTGCACAAATACTTGGAATCGTATTTAACCGGGAGTTGCATTTAAATAAAGCAGATAAATATAACATTTTATTACAATTTTATCATTTAATACGAAATGATGGCAATCGAGTGGTCCCTATATTTGTGGTTAATATGGATCAACATATTTATAACAAAATTAATAACTTAATGATAATATTGTTTAAAGTTATCAATTCACTTATAATAATTATTCGTAAGTTATGTTCAATTGAAATCTCTCTCTCTCTCTCTGATAATCAGTATTTATTGTATAAATTTTATACAAATCTTTAGCATTGACAATTTTATGCATCCACATATCAATTATCTTCACGTATTATACAATACACGAATTTTTATATTCATTTATAATACAAATATTAACTAATTTGGCACTCGTTTGTGTTTACATTGATGGTCTATTTATTAACATAATGCTCGTACCAGTCATTTATTATTTATTTCTAATCATTAACAAAACAAATGCAATGCTAAATAATATTTCAACAGATTTAAACAAATATGTTGTTGGCAATATGGATATAATTAGTAAATTTATAGATTACCATCAATTCATATGCATTCAAATTAAATATGCTAATAAATGTTCAGCAGTTATCTATTATTCACTCATAATTATTATATACCCGACGAGTCTTATATTCTTACATCAATTGTTGTTTGATCAATTATCACTGTTGGTTCAGATATTTTATATTTTATCATTAATTTTGCTTTATATACCTTTATTTGGCGTACAATATTTACTTGCCTTATATTCTTTACGATTACACAAAATGTGTGTAAAGTTGTCACGACTTCAGTGGCGTATCAATGGATGGCCTTTTCGGATGAGATTTAAACTCAAACTATTGATATGTTTCGAGAAACTCAGCTCTAATCGCAAGTTAGGCATAAGTATTGGATCGTTGGGTGTCATAACTTTGCCCGTGTTTAGCAAGGTTAGAAAATATTAAAACTTTGTAAACTTATATTAATTTATTATTATGTAATTTTATACCAACAGATAGTTATAATGTATGCCAGATACTTCATTTTAACCCAGAAATTTGCATTAAAATTTGGCACATAATTAATATAAACATCAATGTACTGTATTAAGGCTTTCCAATTATAAAAATTTAATTCATTAAAAATAAATTTTAAAACTACAAATTGTTTACTCATTGAGACAACAGGTGCGCACCAGTGCCTCAGTAACGGCATAAGGATCACAGTTAGAGGCTGGTCTCCGGTCCTCAAAATAGCCCTTCCCTGCCTGTGCCACTTGCTTAGGGATCCTAACACTGGCAGCTCTATTGGCAATACCCCACGAAAACCTATTCAAATTCCCACTGATATTAACGCCGGCATACAGACAGGCCCTCAGGTGGGCCTCCATTACGTCTCTCCCGTACTGGTTGTTAGCGCCGACAGCCGCGTGATAGAGAACTTGCGCACAAATATTGGCTCCAGATAACCATTTTTAGGCCAACCCAACGGCCAGTTACGCTCATTGCCATCCAAATGCACATGCTGCTCTACACCAAACCACGGGTGTTGATCCCGTGCCAACTCCATGACCTCATTACAAATGTATCCATAGTTGTTGGACAGGGACTACATGTCAGCCATCAGTAACTCACACAACACTAGCTTATTGTTAGCGCCCCGGAAGAGGTCAGCGAAGTTTTACCAGTATTTCATCGGTGGGGACAAAGTAGTAGATACGAGACCGAGGTATTATAGCATAGAGTTTAATATTAATAGAATAGTATTTTAAAACTTTTATTTATTATGAAGTTCACAAGTTATATAAATAAAATGGTTCTACCTGAAAAGGCCTAAACTCATATAACTAACTGACCAGTGGACATATTTTTAATTTGATGAGTGGACAAGACGTGTCTTGACCTAACCTAACCTAAATTCAGTCAAAAGACCATTGGCCAGCTAGTTATTCAAGTTTAGGCCTTTTATGTTTTAGGCCTTTTCGGATTTAGGCCTTTTCGATGAGTCCCAAATAAAATGCACTTGTTATGAAATACAATATTGATTGACTGCATATTCTACTTACAATTGATCAATATTTGCTAATTAAATATTCATAATATTGTGCATTATTTATCACAAGGCAAATTATTTATACAAGTGAATACTTGTACAAACTTATACATAGCACTCAATTCTAGAAACAATTTTTTAATTTAAAACAATACAACTATAATATTTTTAAATGTTTTTCGATGACTCGTTGTAATTATATATTCATTAATATATTATTTCATTTTATTATTAAAGTTTTATTTTCTGTAATATTAAGTTTAGACTATTTTTAATTTAATATTTACATTGAAATAAAACAATATTGTCTCACGATACATTCATATTAATTAATTTTGTCCTTATAAGGTTTTACATGTAAACCAACTATAAATATCTAAATTTAAATATTTTATTTCAATAATATTCATATGACATACTTAAAACTTACAATTAATGTTAAATATGGAGGGTCAAATTAAGTTTGCAGACAATTTTCTCATTAATTATTATTTAAACTCATTCAACAATAGATTAAATAATAATGAAAGCATTAAATTAAAAGTATTATATTACTTTCTTGAGTTTAACTACATTTACCATATTATTAAATATAGCTTATTATTGTTCATTGACTTTAGTGTTGAAACCAGATTATTACTATTTGATTTGACATTATTTTTTGGTAGTTTACGTCAGTATAATATAATACTAATACAGTATTAGTAATACTATTTACCCAAATAATGGGATTAGTGTTCAATCACGACTTCCGATTAATGAATCCAATGAAATACAAAATATTACTATTACTTTACGATATCATTCAAAATTATGGCCATCGTGAGTTATCATCATTTGCAGTCAACATGGATGATAATATTCATTGCAAAATCAAACGAATTATGAGATTATCATTAAAATTCTCAAATATTGTAATTGTTATAATTGGTAAGTACCATATTTCAATATTAAAATAGGCATTTTTCAATAAATTAATTTATTTATTGATTTATCTATTTCAATGATAATTTAATAATATTTAATTCCCAGTTGCAATCATATTCAGCATTCATATATCATTTGTGCTAAAGGCCTATACAATTAAACAATTTTTATATACATTTGTTATACAAATGCTAACTAATTTGGTTTATGTTTGCGTTTTGATTGATGGTCTATTTGCAATTATAGTATTTATCCCGGTTGCTTATTACGCATACCTTATAACAAATAAAACAAATAACATGTTAGCAAACAATTGGAAATATAGTGGCAATACAGCTATAATTAACAAATATATTAAATATCACCAAATGATATGCATTCAATTTAATTTGATCAATAAATGCTTAATAGTAATTAACTATACCACGATGTTTATCTTTATTCCGGATACTTCAATATCATTACATCAATTATTTTTTGATCCCTTGAATGTATTTATAATAGTATTTGATGTGTTAGCACTTGCTATGCTTTATACGCCATTAATTGGGGCACAATTCATGTTTGCTTTGTATTTAAAACGATTGCATCAAATGTGTGTAAAGTTATCACGACTTCAGTGGCGTATCAATGGATGGCCTTTTCGGATGCGATTTAAACTCAAACTATTGATATGTTTCGAGAAACTCAGTAGTGATCGGAAGTTAGGCATAAGTATTGGTTCGTTGGGTGTCACGACATTACCACTATTCAGCAAGGTAGATGTTTATGTTTACATTAATTTATATTAATTGTCATTTTAAATTAACAGATGGTTATACTCTATGTCCGGTATTTCATATTGGTTCATAAATTTGCATTAACATTTAAAACAATCGCCATGAAAATGTATTAAAATTTTAAGAATTTGAGACTACATTTAAAAGTTAGCAATAAATCATAATATCTGGTTCAATATAACGGATGATACCTGACTAATATAGGCTTATCTTTCGCATCTTGCAAGCTTTTTTGTTTATAACTAAATATTAATATCTTTTTAGCTTAAACTCATAGACTTTATACACTAAAGATTTTGATATTTAGTGGTAAGCAAAAAACTTGCAAGAAACGAAAGATAAGCCTATATTAGTCAGGTATCATCCGTTATCTTTACACTCATATTATGTTCTTCTATCACACGATATTTCTCAATCAATTGATTTTATGCTAAAAACATTTTTGTATTAAAAATTGCATACTTCAGTTCATAACTTCTCAATGCCCTATAAATGATATATATCGCATAAGTTTAAATGAACTAATATGATTTGAATAATAAGAATAGTAGTCAAGGCAAAATCGATATCGTAACTAATAATATATGATAAGCATATATTTACTTTTGAAGTAACTTATGTTATATATTTAATGTCATAATACTATTATAGCTTAAATATTATATTTTATTTCTAAATATTATCACTTAAAATGGATAATAAAATAATTATGGATAGTATTGTAAACAACAGTTTTATGAATTATTATTTAAATTCACTTCAGAATAGATTAAACAATAATAATAATGCAAAATTACAATTATTTTACTATGTAATTGAGTTTAATTACATTTTGCACATACTAAAATATAGCGCGTTTTTATTGGTGGACTTTAACTATGAAACAAGATTATTATTATGCGATTTATCCTTATTTTATGGTAGTGTTCGTGAGTACACTATAATCTTGATACTATTTGCACAAATACTAGGAATCGTATTTAACCGGGAGTTGCATTTAAATAAAGCAGATAAATATAACATTTTATTACAATTTTATCATTTAATACGAAATGATGGCAATCGAGTGGTCCCTAAATTTGTGGTTAATATGGATCGACATATTTATAACAAAATTAATAACTTAATGATAATATTGTTTAAAGTTATCAATTCACTCATAATAATTATTCGTAAGTTATGTTCAATTGAAATCTCTCTCTCTCTCTCTCTCTCTCTGCATTGAAATCTTTTGTGTTTTTATCTAT
>CAJPVJ010002062.1:0-14140 GCA_905397405.1 Oppiella nova
TTTGTGCGTACTTTCAATGAGTCAACACTCACTGCACTGCCATCTGTCGCACAACCACTCACAACACACCCACTCCTCATCTCTTGCATCCCTATCCCCTCCCACTCCTCCTTGTATTCAATTATATTATCAGATTAGTAGTCAGATATAAGAGATAATTAAGATATGAATGCAATTTTAGTAATTAAAATTTGGATTACATTAGCGTTAGTGAACAGTAATAGTGTGACTGTATGTTGAATATAGTGTAGTATTCTGTAATATTCTGTAATATTCTGTAATATTCTGTAATATTCTGTAATATTCTGTAATATTCTGTAATATTCTGTAATATTCACTGCATTTAACTAATCAATTAGAGTAATATAATTCTTACAATTATTACACTTATCTATCAAAACTTCACATTTTCATAAGTTTATTACAATCACCATAATCATATTTTTAAATATTTTACTTTAAAACACGAAAATTTTCAATTTAATGGTTTTATTTAAAAACGTGCTTACATTTAAATACACTTAGACTAACATTTAAGTATAATTATAAGAACATATTATATTATATTATGGTTATAAAATGTATTGATTTTAATACAATAATAGATAATTATATCTGATTTGATAATATAATAAAACTAAATTAAATGAAATAAATTTGAAATATAATCGACAAAAATAAATATTCAATGAAATGGTGCTTATACTGAATACTGTAAGATCTAATTGCAAAGTAAAGTAAAGTACAATGTTTAAAATACTCTAAAAACCAGTGCCATATCATTGATCGGGCAAATGGTGGGACAGTTGGGACAGTTGGTCCGACCGGACGTCCGCGGAGTTGGAAACAGTAAGACTCCTCAGACTTCGCGAGCGCTCAAAGAGTGAGGGATCAGTATATATGGGTTCACTCGGATCGTCAAACTTGTGGTGTGAGGCCAACGATTGCGGCGTTCGGTACTGATTCACATAGAAGTTGCCATTTGTTTGTGCGGGAACAACGAAATCAATTTGTTTTGTCTGAAAATCAAGCATTTCTAAGCATTGAGATTTGTTTTAGTGATTGAATAAAAATATTATTTTACCGCAGATTTAGTTCTCTTGAAGTACACGAGAGCTACGGTCGCACTCATGACCATCAGAATTGATGTAAGAATTGTTAGGGCCGTCACTAATACATAATACCTGGTCTGAGACACGCAAACCTTTGACGAGACTTTGCCTACAGTTGTCTGAGTAGGTGTTTGAGCCGATTGTGCTTTACTTTCGGGCGGCGGTACGTCTTCTCGTGACAAANGTTCGTGTACTTCTTCTGCTTCATCCGTTGAATTAGTCTTTGGTTGCGTCGACTCCTTTGACTCCTTTGTTGAATTGACGGCTCGCTTCCTACGACCCCACGATGGGAAAGACCCTGGACCTCGGCCTCTGTCGTTGCAAATGACCTTAAGATTGAAAATGTTATTAATTTTGATATCAAGAGTTAGGAACTCTATTTTATTTAAGAGGAAAGAAGTCTATTTTAAAGACTACATGTCGTACCGGTTCACATGGACCTCTACAGGTTCGCACAGTGGCTTGAAATACAAGGAAATTGGAGTCCGGAATCTTAAAGGCATAAAATTCTGCTTCGAGAGCCCCGTCCGGTGTCTTATGCAACTCAGGGAACACATAAAGATCGACTGGACATCTATAGTGATAAAGTTACAAAGTTTGAAAAATTTAACATTTTTTCCATTACATTGGTGTTAAGAATATTGAAATACCCTCGGGAATCAACCAAATGCACCTGACGTCCAGTGTATGGATCCTTTGCAATAACATTTGGGCGTTTCTATAGCAATAACATATTCAGCATTGCTAGACACTTCAATATTTTCAAAAACTTTATAAAAAGAACTTTTGTAACTTTAACATACGTCAGAATGTGACAGGAGACCGGAGATTAGCCTTTGTAAGCAAATCTCCCACAACAATGGTATTGGTCGGAGTTCCTCTGTAAAGGACTCGCAATACAACATTGGAGGTCAGTATATTTTGCGCCGGCAGGTGCTCTATTTGTGTGGGATGGCGTCTAAAACAACACAATTACTATATTAGTAAGTATTGACTGTATCAGTAAAAAAGGCAATAACTCGCAATACAACATTGGAGGTCAGTATATTTTGCGCCGGCAGGTGCTCTATTTGTGTGGGATGGCGTCTAAAACAACACAATTACTATATTAGTAAGTATTGACTGTATCAGTAAAAAAGGCAATGATGTGAACAGACCCGTCAGTCTTGGTGTCCAAGTAGTTGGAAGTGACGACTGCTTCTCCCGGTCCCGAGAAATAACAGGTCAGGTTATACTTCTTGTCTCGACTCGTTTGCACGTAATCATTGAACTGTACGACCACTATGTTAGTCATGGCATCTCCGTATTGCTGAGTGCCACACCGGGGAAAGCCATTCGCGCGACTAATTCTGAGGACACTAGTTGTGCCCCCATTGCCATCAAAAAAGCACGAGTCATAGAAGCCATACGTATATATTCTTCCGTAAAAAGCCTCAGAAGTACGTAAACTAAACTCCATTCCCTCGGGTGTACACGTCTGCGTGACTTCCATACAGTCGGCGCTGGCAGAGGCCGGTCCCGGTCCGGGTCCTGCAGACATGTCTGAGCGCTCGTAGTAGTCATACTGTGAATTGTGCTCAAAATAAGCGGGATTATCGTATTTGAATTCTTTTGAATCAAAATGACTCAATTCGCAGTTATCCCCCTTTTTCCGGGATTTCAACTTACTAAACGTTTGTTTTAGAGCCCAGAGTCATGTCCGCGCGAGCGTCAGGAGATAGGACAGCCGCGCTTGGTGAAATTTGTGCATAACTGAGGCTTCAGCTCTTGTAAAACCAATCCTTGAAAAGCGAGCCGAGACTGGAGCCGAGCCAGCAGTAGATACCGACGAGTATTTGCAAAGATCAGTGCCCTTCTGGGGTGGATAAGGGGCTGGGATTGCATTATATGATCCACTTGATCCTACACTATAAGGTATGCCATATGATGGAGGGCTTAGCGGTGGTTGAATTACAGGTGGCTGACCAGCACCTGCACCATTAGTGCCAGTACCTCCACTTGTACTGATTGGATAACTAGTATGAGTTGCTGTGTGTTGACTGAATGAACCATAAGGTGGAACACCATAACCAGGATAACGATTGGAAGCCCCATAGTTAGCATTAAATGTTCTTCGAGAAGATGTATAACCTCCCGGTCCATATTCGTCATAAGAAAAGCCGCCCCTATGATGGTCTCTGCCTTGATATGTGTTACCCCAGGGTTGATTAGGAGGAGGTATATTACGAAGACCTCCTGACCGGTAAGGTCCTCGTGGCGATACCTTTGGTCGGGAAACGAGCATCTATACTGAGCGTATTGACACACCTATTTGAGGTAAAGGTGAGGCCAGACAGTGCAATTATATTTTAATTAATAAATTTAGTTTAATTTTTTTAATCGTTAAAATATAATAATATTGTAAAGTTTAGGAAATGTTCGTTTCAAACATAACATGCTTTTGTTATAATTGAATCATTTTAATAATTATTTTAAATAACGTTCATGACATTCAAGAATAAGTCAAATCATTCATTAATTTTCATTCAATAATTTGTGCGAACAATTAAAGTATTGTATTTACATATGCCCCAGGTTCAATGATATGTAATGCAATAATATTTTAGTCTTACATACAAAGCCAACAAAATATGAAATTTTTGTTTGAATTCATACAAAAACTTTTTGTTGTACAACAATCAATATAGAATCATTCAGTATTATTCATTCAGTATTAAAACACGGAATTAAGCACATTGTATGCATTATTTGTTAGTGAATGGCATACATGACTGACAGAATTGATATGACTTACACCACATGAACTTATAAAAGTCATAATTTTTATCGTCGACTAAATTTGACTGATTTGTGCCAATGCCATCAAAACTACTGAATCGACACATTCTCTTGAGAGAAGAATATTCAACAGAACGACAACTTCTTCGGAATCGTTGCATACATTCTTGAAGACAATCGAAGAAACTATAGACCCCTATCTCTACCTGATGTCTACCCTTAAGACGTTTACTGCGATAACACTCAACCGTTGCATTTCGGAGTGATTCGTCTAAACAAAGTGACGGTTTAAACACATCTTTTCATTTTAGGCATAATCTTTATACCAAACATTTATCATTATGAATTGTTTATGTATTAAATATAAATTTACTAAAATCCATACCTTTCTCATCGCTAACACATAGAACTCTGTATAGGTTTCCTGGCGAAGGCTTTAATGGTCTGCTTTTAAATTGTTGGATACTTTGTGTGGACTCGGTTTGGACCTCTTCGTAAGACAGTGGGTCCTCATCGTATAGAATACATGTCTGTCCCGTCTCATCAAACATAAAGGATCGGCAAAGAAAGCCGTGTTTATCCAAACTCTCTAAACAAGCCGTAGAGCACTCCTGGAACTCATTGGCAGTGATTAAAACTCTTTCATAGATTGCATCCAATTGTTTAGCCGTTTCCAGAATGAATGCATTCCACGAACACATTTCGTTTCCTAAGTACCCATCAATTCAATATTTTGTAATGTTGAAAAGTAAAACATAAAGTCATAAATGAACCTTCCGTATATAAGAGGTATATTAGGCTCAACCCCAGGTGAAACTTCCGGAAACCCAAACATATAGCGCAAAGAAATGAGAGTTTGCATTTACTTGTCTTTCTATTGAATGTAACGGCTCTACAAACAAACGAGTGTTCATTCAAACACTTGTCCTCACATTCCGTCCTATTCTTAGTTTGTATTTCTTTGTCATCCGTTGTCTCTAACTTATAGCCCGGAATCCTCTCGAATACATACAAACGGTTCGGACACTGAGTACTAACTTTTGCCGCTGTTTTACAAATTATTGAATAGTATATGAGAATATGTTTTATGTTATACTGAATGTTAATTATAAATAATGTAATAAAATTCTTACACGAAAGACAAACTTGTAACATTACGGTCCGTAAGAGAAGGGCTTGGTCTCACAGGAGAGGTAGGCCTAAAGGGGATAGCAATATGTCTCATGTCCATCTGCAAAGTATAAGTCGTGATTATAACCCTTGTCATAGGAAACTTGGCAAAACTGAATTCTATTTGTAATGCAAAATAATGAACATCTTTGCATATTTTAATATATAATTTCGATATAATTACTGATTGAGGACTTTTGAAAGGACTGGACCGCCTTCGACCGGGAGAGTAATCAAATGATAGACAGTGTTGAATGGCTGTGAGTCTGTCCTCTTGGCACCGACGCATACATTCTTCTAATACTTTAATCGGCAAATCATTTCTTGTTATCTGTTCATGTATTTTCAGATTTTTAGACTTAATTTTAACTATTATTTACAACTACTAACCACTTCTTTGACCGCCTGGTTATTACCAAACCTTGAGATTCCGTTTAACTTAAAATCAACCACTTTTTCATATACTAGTTTCCCAATTCCATTATTGCAACTCTGGGCTATTTATTCAAATATTTAATTCAATCTTTAAATAAACTATGATACTAACGCTAAATTTAATATTTAATACAATGTAATAGATAAATTCTAATTAATGTTTGTAAATATTATTTAAATGCTGTAATTATATATCTAAACTTTAGACTAAAGTATCTGAAAATGAGTTTACATATTAGTAAAGTTACTGCCCCTTAAAACCTACTCTACCTTAAACGTCTGTCCATGCAGACTAATCAATTAATTTATTTCCATATAATTATTTGACTTTCTATAATATGTTTAGTTTACATCACTTTAATGCTAAACTAAATCTCTTAGAGTTTAAACAAATATTTATTTTTAAAAAGTAAATATTTTATTGAGAAAAAGATTTAGTCTATTAACATTATATAAATTATATATTGTATAACATACAAACTATACTGTTATTTATTTAAATATAAAAGTATTTTTAATAACTTTTAATTTATGTAAGAAATATACATAATTTTATAAAACATAATACTGTTAAAACAGCTTAGCTTGTTTGAATATTGAAATTTTATAATTCATTCATATTTATTATATTAAAACATTTATGTCCTTCAGATTCATTTGTTTTCTATCAAATGAGGAAACTCACAACAAATAAATTATTTATTCAAAAAAGTTTTATGAACTATGATACTAACGCTAAATTTAATATTTAATACAATGTAATAGATAAATTCTAATTAATGTTTGTAAATATTATTTAAATGCTGTAATTATATATCTAAACTTTAGACTAAAGTATCTGAAAATGTTAAGTTACTGCCCCTTAAAACCTACTCTACCTTAAACGTCTGTCCATGCAGACTAATCAATTAATTTATTTCCACATAATTATTTGACTTTCTATAATATGTTTAGTTTACATCACTTTAATGCTAAACTAAATCTCTTAGAGTTTAAACAAATATTTATTTTTAAAAAGTAAATATTTTATTAAGAAAAAGATTTAGTCTATTAACATTATATAAATTATATATTGTATAACATAAAAACTATACTGTTATTTATTTAAATATAAAAGTATTTTTAATAACTTTTAATTTATGTAAGAAATATACATAATTTTATAAAACCTAATACTGTTAAAAGAGCTTAGCTTGTTTTTTATAACTTTAAAATATTAAGTAAGTATAAATAATATAATTTTGTAAATACAGGAAGTCTAAGTAAACAAAAGATAGTTTACTCCTTTGAGTGTTGTTTATTTAATAAATAAGTTTTTTCAAAATACTATCACTTTTGTTAGCTTTTGTGCTAAATCACAAATAAAAATTTAAAATATCCTTCAACAGAAAACTCATCCAAATCGTGATTTGACTTTAATATTTATAATACGATTTAAAAACTATTTGATTTGTCTTCAGTTTAACTAGTTTATTTACTTCATTAGATTTGTTATTTTATATTTAATAAACTTTTTAATTTTAAAATTAACTTATTTAATATTAAAGTTCTATTCATTTTTTCACTTTGTTTAAACACAAATTGAATGTTTAAACATATATTAGTAACAGGACTTATTTTTAAACAATTGTCACTTGTAAAGTAAGTTTGATTAGATATAGAAAGTTTATCTATAAAACTTATTTCTAATTTTAAATACTTACGAACAATACTATAACAATAAATTTATAAAAATATTATAATTTTTATAGAGTCTTACCCTCTGTCAGTATTCTGAGAGCTGCTAAAAAGGAGACCAGAGGTACCATTGCTATACACTTAAGCATTGTCTTAAAAACCTATCAAGTATATTAAACATTATTTTAAAATATCACAAATGGTCTTTGAACATTTTAATATTTACATATTATTGAATATCATTATTTTATTACATATTACTGTTGATCTAGCACAACTTTGTAAAAATCAAGATGAAACACTTAATAGAATACAAGTTTTAAAATTCTATTTATGATTCACTATTTGAAAAAATCTTATTTTAAGTAAATTTCGTTGAATTAAAATTTTAGTATAAATTATGACAGAAATATGTGAACAACTTATCAAAGCAACAGTTATGATCACTTTTATGCTATATTAAAAAATTATATGAATTTAAATGTATTAACTCAACAAATTTGTTTCCCAAAAATGAGAATTATTCGTTTGAATGCCTTTTGACTAAATAGGGATGAGCTGAAGGGCTAATTCAGTTCCGTTTGCATAACAATAGACTTCCCGATAGACCGGATAAACGGCCGGTGACCACAAGTCTAACTGTTTTGTCATAGCATTAGGTAAATGACATGATATACATTTTGTATGCTTTTATTCAAATAATTTTGTAACAAAAATAGCGCATTTTATTCATTATAAAATACTGTAATATTATGTTTCCTCAAAATTTCATATATTTCCTATTCTTAGGATTTTGTCAAAAATTGTTTAACTGTTTTAGAAGTATTAATATTTTGTAAATTAAGTATCATAATGAAATCAACTCCAAATTTAGAAAAATATAAAAATTTTAAAACTAGAAAAACTAAATAATATCTATTATTAAATTTCACTTTTAGTTAAATTTCATTAAGTTGAAATTAATTAAATTGCATTCAAAAATCATGATTATTGAATATTTAATAAATGTTTATATTATTTTAAAAGATAATTTTTATAAATAAATATTTGTGTTCAATATTTTATAGATCAAGAGATTTATAGATATTTTTAAAAATTTAGTTCAATTTCAAAGCTGACATAAATCTATATTTAACATTGATTAAATACATTGATTAGATAGTAGTGTTGATATTAATAGTAGTGACAATTAGATTGAGTTCAGTGTTGAGGTCATTAAATATATCAAACAATAGTTACAATTGATGGGACTCTAAATAGACATTTATTGGCATACATTATCACCAAAAGACATGACAAATTCATTCAATAAAAATATGAATTATCCATAGAATTAAATTTAATATTTCCTATTTGAAGGTTAATGACATGTTTTGTTAAGTCATACAGAAATTCACTACAATAAAGATTTATTGTCATTCAAAAACACATAACTGTATGATTGAATATAATAACCATTTATAATTCTTATATATCGATATACTGTAGCTTATAAATGGCTTATAATTAATTTGTAAAAATCTAACTTGTAAAAAATACATACAAAAATCGACTTATCTTTAAAATTAAATTTATATGACTTAATATGAAGAAATTTAATAAACTTATTAATTATTCTGATAAATAAAATATAATTTACTGTATATGATTTAAATCTAGTACTGTTATACTACTATACTATGTTAGTCTAATACAGTACAGTACAGTACTTTTGTAGTTTGCATATTAGACTTACTGTATCAACAAAATTTATTTTAAAAATTGAAATCATTTACAATGGTGTGAATTACCATTGAAATGGTCTATAGATTCAATAGATTTGACCTAAAAGTGTATCCGCCTTTTAACAAAACAATGAATAACTAATAAATAAATTTAATTACAAATGACTTTCACAACAAAATAAAAACCAGAATAACAAAGAGTTTACGCGTTAAACAAATTCTCACATTTGATTCACTCTTATGATGAATAAGTGGTAAAGAAATAGCAAACAATAGTTTTGTGTTTCATTTAAAATATAATTTATTATATCATAATAAACTCATCGAAAGTGCAAATAATTGATAACAAAAATAAACTAGAAATATAATTTATAAACTGTATAGTTAAAATATTTAAAAACTTAACAATTAGTTTGGCTGTGCGACTAGTTTGGATGAATATTGCTATTATTAGGTAATAAAATCTCAGGAAATAATTGTTTAACAATGATATCGAAAATCAGATATAATAGCTGTTTGTTAAGAAGCGGGTATTGGAAGATAGAGAACAACAAATAGACCACTTGTTGGTGTTTCTCTTTGCCCAACACATGGTTGACCAGCCATTGGGGCACAAACTCCTGCGCGTACTTCAGCGCTAACATAGATCTCTGTTTCTTCTGCAGACACGTCCGAAGCGGTAAATCATTTTCGAAATATAGAGAGTCTCTTAACATATGAATCAATTCTACCATTCGCTCGGAAACCAGTAACGAATTCTTCAGCTTTCGCTTCAAATACCATTCACTAATAGATTGCAAAGTTCTCCTTAAAAGAGGTCGAAAAGTGAATAACATTTTTAAAATCCATTCATTAATAGTATAAAAACGAATTAAAAAGAACAACAAATAGTCGTAAACGAAGTCCAACTGAGAGTAAACTCTTTTTGCATCGGTTTCTGACTTCAAGTTATCGTTGGATTCTCTCCATTGACCCATATTTGCATAGAGAGGTCTGTGGAGGTTAGCCATCGCGAACTCGTGCGGAGAATACTCCAAAAGCTCTGACATTTCATTCTTCGTTGGCTTTGGTTTCATCTGTTCTGTGGATGCAATGAATGAAAGGAGGAATGGTTCCAAGTGTTGACCCCTTTCTTTGGAGAACTTAGCCGGAACAGTTTTAATCATTTTTCCTAATCTGATGTCTGGTAGGAATCCAGTGGTAAACTCTTCTGGAGATCTGAGAAAATTGAATACAAGTTCACTGCCTTTGAGGTGAGCGCTGGACAACAATTGCTGAACAAATCTCTCCATTTCCGGTCGACGCGACTCCATAAAAGGTTTACTCAGTTTAATGAACGATCTCTTCGGTGGTAAACAGATTTCATTGAGATTCTGTCCGTGAAATTCCTTCAGTTTAGACTCGAGAACATAAAACTCGTTATACCGGCGCTCAACCGTCCAACTCATGTCCACCTCCTCCTCGTGCACATCAAGCCTTTGGACACTAATCACAAAATAGTCATATTCTCTGCCATTTGTTGCATCGATTCGAGATTCCACTCGAGGTATGGATACTCTCCAAGAGCTTAAGTCTTTCATGCGATCAATGCTTGCAAATTCTGTCCAATTATTTAATTCGTTTCCATTCTGTGAAGACTTTTCACAGTCTTGTGATAAATGATTGAAGACGTCATCCAAAGACTCTTGACTTCCATCTAAACGACAGTTCAATGAAATGGATTCACAACTCCCGGAATGTGAGTTCAATGTTTTGGCAGTGGGTTTGGATTTAGTTGGACTCATGCCTTCAAAACTAGTCCATCGCTGACCGCATATCAGTTTAAAATAGAGATCACTTTCAAGAAATAGCGGACAGTATTGTGTTTCCAAGAGATTGGAGATGTAGTCAATGGCGTCATACAGGGGTTCAGTGGTTCGGAGGCGCTCGACATCTTTTGGATTTCCCTCGACTACTGACTTGAATCCATTGAAGACGTCTTCATTGAACTTAATGTAATCAATACTATTGGGAAGAAAATAGGAATTGAAAATATTAATCACTTCGAAGTGAAGGTCTTTGAGCTGCTCTTCGGTTAAGTCTGGGTTTAGGATCCGTTGACTGAAAGAATTGATGTGAAGAACAAATTGAACCAAATTTATAAACCCCTCGTCTTTAGAGAACTGTTGGAACAGAAACAACAACTGGTGGTCAGACAGTAAGTGCCTCAACGAAACGGCCATCATATTATTATCTTGATACTTTAATTCTTCATTGCTTCCCATTTTCAAACTGTTTGAGTCTCTCGTATGACTGCCTTTGTTGGCCACAAATGTGTCCAGAATTTCCACCATATTTTCGCTGTTATTCTGATTCTCATTCACCGAAAGTGTCTTTTCATCCAACAGTACCACAAGAAGTGCGTTTATTTTGTCGGGATCTCCGCTGATGTCCATCAGAGGCAACAGAACAGAACAGGCCATCAATTGCTTGAAGAAACAGTCGACGAGTTTGCAGTTCATGTACTTCGGCGGCAATATATGCGGTAATACTCTCTCCACAACTGATGTCAAGTACTTTATCTCTTCTTCCCTGCCGTTCATCGCCGGATGAATGAGATGTCCGTATTCTCTGAGAACGGATTCCTCGACGTATTGAGCAGTTTTCGAGTGTCGTTTGCCGGCGACATATGTCTCCAAATGATGGGTCAATACTTTGGGCAACTGTTCCAACAGGAAGTCACTGTAATTCACAAAATACTCATTCAATAAATATCTTAAACATCTGATCCTTACGTTATGTTCACATCCATTGCCCTCCGGATCAGTGCCGAGAGAAGTGTCCGCAGAATATGTCTCAACTCGTGGTCCAATTTGTTTGTATTGATCGCAAAGTCTTCTAAATATTGATTCACGAATCGGTTGAGCGTCAGCTCCAGTATCTCATCGATGGCCGCATCCACTCTACGGTCGATTACCAGACCTTTAAATGGCTTCACATTTACAGATAGTCTCGAGCAAAGTCTTCTAAATATTGATTCACGAATCGGTTGAGCGTCAGCTCCAGTATCTCATCGATGGCCGCATCCACTCTACGGTCGATTACCAGACCTTTAAATGGCTTCACATTTACAGATAGTCTCGAGTCATGTCTTTCGCAACTAATATCACCACAAATGAGGCATACATTCAATGACTTGGAATCTCTTGCAATCAAATCCTTGCAGATATTTTCACTGATATTATCACTGCATTTGATCCAAAGAGAGGGAAAGTGTCTCGACTTTTTCAGTAGTAATGATTGAAATGATATGAAACCCAAAGTGAATGCAAGGATTAATACAAATATAGCGTAAAATCCATTGAAGAATACGTTATTGTGATTATCGTTACGATACTTACTGTTGTGTTAGTTGGTTTAGCAGAGTTGGTATCTGGAGAAGTAGTGCGCTAGAGATTGACATTATGATAATGGTGATTATGATACCGAAGTGTAGTTTAGAGTTTATTAATTATATATTCAAACTATTCATTCATAAATAAATAACTCATATTTGCTTTGGTTTCCTATTTACAGGTAATATACAGTTATGTTAATTATCGTACACTTCAGGTATTGTGTCATAAATTGTATACATTTGACAATAATTACTGCGATTATTGGGTCGTATCCTATCAATGATGTTGTATTCAATGCCGCCCTTTCAGCTCATATACCATACAATGGCATACATTCAGTCATTGCACTTCTTGAGGATTTTAATACCGTACACCTATTCATACGTTTTTTATGAGCATTTTTATTATTTAGCAAGCAACTTTTTGTTGTCTATTCATATTTAAACATAATATTATTCATTTGACATCAAATACCAAGCACTTATAATATAATCAATGCATTACTCTTTATCGCAAAAATAATGGGGAATCAGTTATCATGAAATGGTAATACTGCACATTGTAATTTACTATTCTACAGTACGACAACTCGATCGTGTTAATAAGGCATATATCATTTTATCATAAAAATGAAAGAAGTTCAAATTTTCTTGTTAACCTTAAACACTCGAACCAGTAAAATGATCAAATTTATTATTACGATGTTTTATCTTTATACTATTATTTGTATTTTAGCGATTAAAAAATATTCCATAAATGGTTTCATTTTACTTAAAAAGTGTTGATTAGGACTATTTTATTGTACATTTTTAAATGTTCAAATTACTATTTATCAATGTTTTAAATATCAATATATGATACATGAAAATTTTAGTGAAATTGTAATTAAATAAAAATTTGAAAATATTCACTAAAATTGATGCAATGTTACTTATAATAATAAGTTCAAATTACTATTTATCAATGTTTTAAATATCAATATATGATACATGAAAATTTTAGTGAAATTGTAATTAAATAAAAATTTGAAAATATTCACTAAAATTGATGCAATGTTACTTATATTAATATTAATATTAATATTATAATAATACTTCATAATTCTTGACTAGAAATTTGAAGCATATATTTTCAATTCTTACTAAATTTCTGCTTAATCTTAATTAATTGAAAACTTAATATTAACTGTAACCCCATATCAATTACCCTCTTTTCATCATTAACTCCACGAAAGCAACTAAACATAGCATAAAACTTAAGATCAAGTAATTTCTAATGTTCTTAATATTGGTGTCATTTGTATGAAACTATGGAAACTTATTTAAAATTGCAAACAAATCATTTATTAATAAAAATTGATTTTTTCGAATGAATAAAAAATATAAAATAAATACAGTATATAATTTGTAACTTATATAATATAATCATTTGGTTAAACATTGAATGATAGCAAAGTGTATGCAAAGACCGACTCCAGAGAGACTGCGATTCACGTGAAACGCATGTCTTCATAGATATATCAAAATTTCCATCAATTGCTTCATTCATGCAATTCTGTGAATTCTGTCAAAACTGTGAATTCAATTCAAGAATTTTAATTTCAGTTTTCATTATATTTTATTTCAATTTATTTGAAATTACTTTCATTCATAAATCTATTGATTGGTAAGTATTTTATAAATATTGTTTAATTGAATTTCATTTAACTTAAGACACGAAATAGATTTAATGAGTGAATGTGTTTGTCATTTAATTATTTAATCACTGCTAATATGATTATAATTTGCATTTAAATTCGTTGTTATAGTGAATGAATGAATTGTAAATTTGTTCAAATGTTGAGTCCATTACCTGAAGTAATGATAAT
>CAJPVJ010002063.1:0-14125 GCA_905397405.1 Oppiella nova
TGGAATGGACGGGCAGTTCGATGGAGTGGCTGTCGCCGTAACCGCCACCGTATCCGCCGCCATAACCGCCGCCATAGCCACCCATATAACTACGGGCCGAACAGACGCCCAAAAAGACTGACAGTGCAATGAACTGGTAGGTGAGGGTTGGGATGAATACATATAATGTATATATTTATATTATGTAATGATTATTAAAAACAAATTACATTATTATTCATATATTAGTTTAGAAGCTGTAAATCTATTGCTTAATTAATACAATAAGCAAGTTTCATTTAATTACTTTATGTCAGTTAGTGCTATAAGCAATAAATATTTTAAATAACGCTAGCTAATTAATATAAGTTTTATAATACTGTATTTACACTATTTACTTTAAGTTTTAAAGTTTTATTTTAAATAAATAATATTTTGGAGTTTATTTAGACTCTAAATTTTAGAGTTTGGTTTATAAACTGTAATTCATATGATAATTATACTTTTAATAAGTCTTTAAACTATTTATATTCATTTATGGTATTGCAGATCGTAATAAATATTTTTTAGCATAATTATTTTAATAAAGTTTTGATACTAATATTTGTATTGCTTATTGATGTCAGATTAAATTTTAATTATAACTAAATAAAATTTTATAATAACATAATTAATTAATATTTTATCCCATACAAAATTAATTTAAAAACTGCACTCTATTTGATATATTAATTAATTTCTTAATAAATTTTCATCTATTTTACAAACGGAATGTCAGTACTTGTAGATATTTTTTAAATTAAAATGACATACAATTTATTAATTAAGCGACAATCGTATAACATTGAATACTTAGCAATGTAGACCTAAAACTTTAAATTAGCATACAAAGTCTATGAGTAAGGTGCTATTTTAATTAAATAAGCTAACTTTATTTGATTACTTCACTGCACTTACAAAACTTTAGCATAAACAATATTAATACTATATATTAACAGACATAAATATGTTATTATTACATACCTTGAGCATTGTAGGTTATGTATATACACAATGTATACTTTTCACAGTAAATATGCAAATGAAAACTGATTTGTACTAATCGTAATGAATATGAAAATTGCACCGGTATTTATATACCTGACCACTATCAGCGCGTATTTACACACACCCTAACAGTTTCACAATAAAATAGCACCAAATCTGTGATAAAATTACTGTTAAATGATTTTTGTTGTTATTATTATTTTAAAAAGTAAAATACAAAATACATGTTTCACATCATTATTATGTAATATATTTATGTCATAATTACGGCACAAACGAGAGAGAGAGAGAGAGAGAGAGACTATAATTAAAATACTGTCATATTGTGTACAAATATTTGTGTCTATTATATAATAATTTATATGCATAACTCTATTAATTTAATTAATTTAAATATGCATGCTAAAGTTAATAGTTATTAAGCATTATAATAAGCTACCTGTCCCTCAACCCAATTAAAATATTTGTCACATACACGTCCGATTGCATAACACTTAATATGTTGTGTATGATATTTGGAAATCACCCTGCTTTTATTTTTGGTACTTTGACTAATCAGATAACAGTTTGCAAAGTAATGAATAAAAATAGGTAGCAAAAAGTGTTATAACATTTATGGACTCATGTTTATTTAG
Source organism: Oppiella nova (assembly GCA_905397405.1). Classification (NCBI taxonomy): domain Eukaryota; kingdom Metazoa; phylum Arthropoda; class Arachnida; order Sarcoptiformes; family Oppiidae; genus Oppiella; species Oppiella nova. The sequence continues at coordinate 1,662 of CAJPVJ010002063.1, forward strand.
TTATAAATTATAAGGTGTCTATGATTTATATTGGTAATTATCTATGCTAATTATTTATTCCCATAGGAATTACATGTTGGTGAGTGCGACCTTGGTATGAATTTCTCTAATATGTATCAAGGTAATCAGTAATTACACACGATTGTTTATGGAAAATAAAATTGGATTAAATACTTATTATTGTTATTAATCGATATAGTAAAATTGTTTATATTTATATGTGTTATACAAACAAATAAAAACTCTATAATAATAATAAATACAAAATTAGTCTACAGTAATTATACAGTATATTATGTACAGTAAGTAATATTTAAATATAAAATTGTGTAAATATTTAAAATTACATTGTTAAAAAGTTTAATAGTAGTCTGAGAGGTTTTGAATCCAGTTGTATTTTAAAAATAAATTTTTTATCAAATTTTAAAACAACGTTAAAAATTACAGTTTGATAATAATAATAGTAGTAATAATATAGATTTAATTAGTGCATAATAAAATGATACTAATATAAAAGGATTAAATATTCAAAATGTAAATCGTTATGTAATTAATTATTTTGCAAAATTAATGATTGATTATTATCAGTCCTATTGAAACACTTTCCCATTTTAATAAATCTAATCATTGATTCAATACTAGTTCACGATATTAGATAAAAATTAAATAAATTGCACAAATTATTTCCTTTTAGTAAACAATTTATAATAGTTAATAATTCATATTACTTAATGTTATAAAACAAATAATTTATACTTTATTCACCAAAATGAGATACAAATATTAAAAATATTAATTAATTAAGGCATTGCCTAGAATAAAATTTAAAAACTTACACATTTTAAAATAGTATAATAGTTTAATTATTTGCATTTGATTTTATAATTAATTAGCTAGTTAAATTTTATTTAAGAATATAAAATGTCTAAAAAATTATTTATTTAAAAACTGTAACTTTACACAAATATTTATTAATTTACTATTAATTCGTTGAATAAATTTTTCTAACAAGTGGTCCGAAACTCATGAGTGCCCAACTCATTCACTATCTATACAGTGATACTGCAATATAAAGCTAATGACAATCAAAAATTAATATAAATACATTTAAATCAGGTATGAAACACTTTTGACACACATTTAATATAATATAACATAAGTACTCAATGAGTATATAAATGACCACAACTATTTTTAATTTAAATTAACATATATTTTATTCATACTTATATTATTATAACAAACGTGGATAGCTAAAATTTTAAATTATACTGTGTTTCAAGTATGCAACACTATTCTACACTAATAGTACAGTACTTAGCCTAGCTGATAAAAATAATAATATTTTTTAAACATAATTTATAATAATTAAATAAATGAGAAAAGGTTTTGTTTGAGATTTTTTGTGCCAATTTTAATATATTTTAATTTATTAACATTAAATTGTACATTAAATGTATATTTAATCGAGTAATTTTAAATAATATCCAGATCTTATTTGTAATATACAAAAATATAATTTGAACATAAAAAGCATACATTTTTATAAACTAAAAAAAATTAGTCCAAAAAAACTCATACTTAATGTCCGTTTGGTTTTCCTCACTCTTATGAATGAAATAATAATAAAAACAATATTTTTCTGAAAAAATACCATTTTTTGTGAAAAAAGGTTTGTTTTTACACATAATGCGGGTGCGAATGGGGGCGGCGGGTGTGGTCTGGTAGGGGTAGGGGTCTAATCGGGAACTGTATATCTTAGCGGGTGTATGAAAATTGAAATGTGTCTAGGTACAGTTGAGCAATAGTCGATTTAATAGCCACCGTATCCACCGTCCGATTTGCCATAACCTCCATCACTACCTCCGTATCCGCCCTCACTTTTACCGCCATATCCGCCATCATTACCGCCATAACCTCCATTTCCACCTCCATTTCCACCGCTATTTTTGTGCACCTTGGTCAGCACCTCCTCGCGGACAGGCTCGATCACCTGGATCACCTTTCTGAAGGGGGTGATGATCTCTCTGAGCTCCTGGATCACGGGTTTGGTCACCTCGTGGACCAGATGGTGGGCCTCGTCCTTGCTGGAGGAGGACTGGTAGCTGCCCTTTGAGCCTCTGTGCTGTTGGTTGACGTACACCGGGGATGACTGGGTCTTGAAGGTCAGGTAGACGGGTAGAACACCGCCGGGAACGTCGACGTACGTGGAGTGGGACTCCTGGCTGGAGTGGACAGGGATCACCTCGAGCTGGTGGGACGATTTGACGGGCAGTTCGATGGATCCATAACCGCCACCGTTTCCACCGCCATATCCACCACCGTATCCGCCCCTGCTTTTGCCATACCCCCCACCGTTACCTCCATAGCCACCACTGCTATAGCCGTAGGGACTGGCGCTGCAAACGCCCAGTACTACCGATAGTGCGATAAACTGTAAATGAAAATAATTTTTATTTTTAAGTATTATTTGTTATAAAATATTTTATGTTTGGGTAACACTCAACACATCACAATTTTTATTTTAAATTATAACAAGGTATAATTTATTACACATTCTATGTGATAATAATTGGTAATTATGTTTAAATAAATTAATCTAGTTAATATATTATAATGGTAATATTAGTTTTAATGATAATTTTATAATAATACTTTAGCTAATTATACTTAAATAATTATTAATTTTTAGTATTTTAATATATAAATACATAAACGTAAGTTTAAATTAAAAGTAACAATTTGTACGTTAATATTAATTATTTATATAATATACCTTGAACATGGTGATTATTTATATAAAATAAATACACAGCAAATTAAGTGAAACTAAAACTTTTCGGACAAAAGCTTAATAGCGAGTGAATTGGTGTCCACACAATGATCGCCACTTTTATAGTGATCCCCAAAAAACTACAGGCGCTGAGTATGTCAGGTCCTACTAAACACAACACACCCTCACCCGACTATATTTCGCAATCAAATTATCAGTTTATGTCAGAAAAAGTTTGTTATGAGATAACAAACAATTTGTTTTTTGATTTTTATTTCTAGTTTATATTTTTTGTTTGTTTGCAAATTCTTTGTCATATAATGTTTTATAATGGATAAGAAAGTACTATATATTTAATACCCGTTTATGCTGTTATGTAATATAATTAAGACTTTTTTGTTATAATGAGTCGAAAGTGTGAATAATGTATCGATTGATAGATAGTTTGATTGTTAATGAGAGTGAGAGTGATATGCAATTTATCAGGGTATAAACGGGAGTTCATTATGCATGAAATACTACAGTATATCATTTTAAAAATAAATAACTTAATTAATAATTCAGCAGTATAGTGCAATATCAATCAAGCTAGCTATCTAATAATCAATTATGTAGCATGCATAATAAATAGGCAAAATTAATTTTAATATTTTAAAAAAATATTTAATATTCACGGAAATAAAATATTTTAGTAAAGTATATTTTTAAACAGTGTCATTTATACCGGTGCTAGTGTGTAGCATAACTAGTGTGTATTTAATCATTTTCACAAACTAGGGAAAGCACCATAATATTGGAGATTATCAGATAATAATAATGTAACGACACAAAATTAATATGAATAAAAATAAAAAACTTATTTAATGTACAAAAACAATATATTTATGTCTTTCTTAATAGTAACGCAGAAAATGTATTATTAATTAATAATTAATACACAAAAAAGTTTTACTTTTATTGTTTTAATTTAATATACAGTTTGCGATAATTATTTATGCACTATATATGACCATTATTTAATAATGGTAGGAAAAATATATGAAATTATAATTGGGCTTGATGCATTTTTGTGTAATTAATAATAATGAATCCAATATTGAAATAAGGTTGCTTGGCTAATTTATGCCCACATTTTAATGTCCATAACGTGTTGTATATATAATAGTCCGTGTAGTTTATAATTATGTATTATGCAATTATGGTAGAAATAAAAATGTTTGTATTTTATATTCATTTTATTAGTTTTGTTTTTTAAAATAAATAGTGAACTAAATTAAAACTTGATTTGTGTTATGTATGTGTTTTTAAAATTTTATTTTTTGTATATGATCTCAATAGTGTACATCGGAGATAATTTATGTAATATATTAGTCATACTTGTTATATATCAGTCACAATCACAATTAATTATACAATTTATTTGTAATATAGATTTATGAGTTATTGTTACATAATTAATAATATTATAGTTGTGTGTTCATAGATTTATCAAGTTTAGAAATTATATTTAAATATTATAAATATTTGACTGGACAGATAAAATTAGTATGTGTATTAATGTTCACAAATAAAAATTTGACTAGGACACCTTGTTTTGAAAATAGTTTAATCTAACTTAATGTTAATAATATTATATATATTATATAAAAGTTTACTTGATTTATAAGCAGCTAAGCTTAGTATTTAGCTTATATAATATTATAATTTATTAACACTTTATAATAATAATTAAATAGAAGAGTTATCAAAATACTATTAAATAATTAATACAATATTAAAATATGTTTGATATTATTAATAGCCTATTAATGAACACGTTACAATTACAAATATACATAAATTATTGTTTTAATTTATTTCAATTTAATGTATTAATTATTTAATGATTCTTAATCACAAATAACATTAACAAGGTAGAAAGCTTTTATTTGTAACATAGATTTTTGGGTTAGTTACATAATTAATAAGTTAATAGTTGTGTGGTCATAAAATTATATAATATAAATAATGGATAAATATTAGAAATATTACACTGGTTAAATTATAATAAGTGAGTGAATTAATTTTCCCACATTGTCATTAGACTAGCACACATTAACTACATTATTTAAAATAAAACATTAATAAAATATAAGTTTTTTAGTTTTAGGTACAGCTATATTTATAAATGTAAGATATTATATGTAAATACAATTTGGTTTTTTATATTTTGTTTAATTGTTTTTGTGTAAACGTGTGTTTGTATTAGTGTGTATGTATGTGTGTGTGAATGAATAAGTAAGTTATAAAAATTTCAAGTACACTTATACAATTATGTAATTAGGATGATAAATTATGCAAGTAAAATTAGTTTCGTGTGGTTTAACCACCAGAATTATCTCCGTGGCCTCTGTTACGAGCGCCCGAACATTGACCACAAAATCCCGTTTCATGGTATATCCGATGGCCAAATGACCCGGTTTAAAATATTTTTATATTTAAATAAATTAAATTGAATAGTTTTATGCCCTCCCGACACATTTGAATTGATATCTGACCAGATTGTGACCATACTTGTGGTCACTGCGGCAAAACGGGTAAAGTTATAATGACAAAATCTGATCAGGGTGGTTTTGTGTGATGAGACCTCGTGGTGTGACCACTTATTAAAAAATATATTTGGTCCCCGATTAATTTAGTCACGAAATGTGCTCGCGTCAAAATAAAAGTCGGGGTCTGTATTCAATAAGTCACAATGTTTTAATGTTGATTATTTAATGATTACAATGGCTTAAACATGACAGCTTGATGTCTATCGTAATGCTTCAATTCGTAACCGCGTTGAGCCAATTTATCCAGCACATTTTGGATATGACCTTTGACCACGTACATTTTCGGGACATCGGGATAGTGGCAAGGACTATACCAGTATACCAGTAGCCCACCAACTCACCGTAATCAGTACCAAGGTGATGTTGCAAATCAATGCTTAGGTATTGGAAATAGACTTTTGTATGTTTTTCTAATTTACGATAAGTTTATATTTTAATCGAACAAGCTTATTTAATGAAATATATGTCTACAACCAGCAAAACTCTATTTGTTATGTTTGTGTTCACGAGTTATGTCAGCTTACCTAGATAGACCAAAATCAAACGTACCTCTGAAAAGTTGCTTTTATTTCTTCTTGAAACATTGCTTTTATGTAAAGTTTGAAATTTACTTATATTAAACCTTATAAATTTCAAACTTTACAGAAAAGTAATGTTCCAAGAAGGAATTAAAGCAACTTTTCAGAGGTACGTTTGATTTTGGTCTATCAGATATATCAGGGAAAGAAATACCAAATGATGGTCTGCTTTAATACTTTGAGAACGTGGTTCAAACTGCTTGACGAGTAAAGTATAAGTATTTACTAGGATTTTATATGTGGCATATATTGTACTATAAATTACTCATTAGTTTTTACAACAAAATAAGTTATTAATATTGACAAAAGTAGATGTATTATTAGTCTCAATTATAGTACAATATATGCCACATATAAAATCCTAGTAAATACTTATAATTTACTCGTCAAGCAGTGTCAACCACGTTCTCAAAGTATTAAAGCAGACCATCATTTGGTATTTCTTTCTCTGATATTATATTTATATAAAAATTATAGTTAAATATTATAAATATTAGACTAGCCAGATACAAGCGAGTGACTTGATGTTCACACCTGGACCTTTGAATAGCCACTGAAACTATTTAAAATAAAACATATTAATAATATCGTATTCGGTATATCAAATTAATTTAATTTTTAAACTTTGTCATATTTATAAATGCTAAATGTAAATAATAAATACAATTTGGACTAGTTATTTTATGTTTCATAAGTACTGAATTAATCAAATGAATGAATGATAGGTGATATAATTTCTATATCGAGTTAAGTTATTATTACATCCATTGATTCATACTTTACATTAATATTTATGGACTAATGGTCTAAACACGATAACTTGATGGGGATCGTAATGCTTCAATTTGTACCCGCATTGTGCCAATTTGTCCAGGACATTTTGAATATGATCTTTGACATTTTCGGTTCACCTTCCCTATTGAGATTAAACCAATGCCCAGTCTCACCGTCATCCGTACCAAGGTAAGCTTGCATGTCCTCGCTCAGATATTTGAAATAAACTTCGTACGGTGAGTAATAATGATCCATGATTAAAAAACTCATGACTAGAGAACTTTATATTGTATTATAATAAATAAATAGTTATTTTTATTTATTGTGAATTAAAAATTTGTTAATTGTTCATAAATAATGACCTGGCATGCTACATTGTATTTACATTCTTTTAAACTACAATACTATTATGCTATAACTAATAAGGGTCGCCCTACTTGCGTCGTTATTTATTGTCATTATAGTGTAAAATGTATGTGCATGAGCTATGTTTTGCTAAATCTAGCGGTTCAATTTGAAAATAATAATTTTTATTTTCATTTTATTGAATCAGTAATTTATTTAAAAAGTTTTTAATATAGAATTCAAAGTTACAAAATTTTGTTAATTTTAGCAATATAAACAATTAATGAATAAAAATATTTTAAAAAAGTTTTATTACAAGTGAGTGAGTGAGAGAGAGAGAGAGAGAGAGAGAGGGAGAGAGAGAGTCTGTAAACATAACAAAAAATTACATTTTAAAGACAAATTTAAAATATTGTTAAAACGAGTTGATTTTAAATGCTAAATTATTTTCTAAACATTTTTAGTTTATGATGATTGTCCTAGATAATGTCTAATGGCTTATACATGACGGCCGCGTGCATGTCTTAGTGGTTTAATTCATAACCGCGTTGAGCCAACTTATCCATCACATTTTGTAGGTGATCCTTTACCACGTACATTTTCGGTATTTCTGGGTACCGAGATCCCCTCCGCCAATGACCAGCTATCTCTGCGGCGTCTGTACCAAGGTAGTTTTGCAGGTCCACGCTAATGTTTTGAAAATACACTTCGCAGGGATCTCGATAATGGTAAATGATTAGGTAACTCATTAATATATTTTATATTTTATATGATTGTATATTTGATGCTTGTACTGTACTATTTAAAATAATTTATTTGTATATCAAGCACAATTTTACTTAAATACAACTGAAATGTTTGTTTGCTAACAATAAGCATTTTTGGTATGCTTTTATACATAAATGCTCACTTTACGTTAGCTGGGTCATACACAATTTGCATGTATTAGCTATGAGATATTCAAAAAAGGGTTAGGCTAGGTACAACATTATTTATTTTTACCATTTTCTTACTGTAAGTAATTAACTATTATATAAAACTCGAGTACAAACTGTTTTAAACTTTTTTTAAAGGTGCAGTTAATATACAGTCAATTTCAATATTAAATATTAGTCTATATATTATTTCATAATAAATCATTATAGTCAATTATCTAGTGCCAATAGTTTTTTAATTTATTGTTTTCTATTAAAATGATTTTTAAAACAGATTTTACAAGGGTATTTTACTCTCTCGATTACATATTTGCGTACAACACACGGATCATAAAACGATCCAGGTCATACATGTATAATTTAAAAATAGAAATGTCAACAAGGCTATAACTTAACAATTAGATGATCGGACGTGTGATAATTGTGCGCGTACATGTGCCTAACATTTATACAATATAACTAACCTACATGTTACATTTATATAAAAATAAATCTCTTAACATTAAAAAATTGATCTAGAAAACATTGTACGGTATAAATGCGACAGGCTCGTATATACTATACAAACACAGGGCACAGGTAGTAGCGCACAATTAATATAATTAATTAGGTATTAGTGTTTAGTTGTATCCCTTTCCGTATCCATCATCATCGCCACCATACGACTTGCGTTCACCCTTATGCACCTTGGTCAGTACCTCCTCGCGCACGGGCTGGATAACCTGGACAACCTTTCTGAAGGGGGTGATGATCTCTCTGAGCTCCTGGATCACGGGTTTGGTCACCTCGTGGACGAGCTTATGGGGCTCATCGTGGGATTCGGACCTCTGGTAACTGCCCTTGGTGCCTCGGTGCTGTTGCTTCACGTATACCGGGGATGACTGGGTCTTGAAGGTGAGGTACACGGGTAGGACACCGCCGGGAACGTCGACGTACGTGGAGTGGTCTTCTTGGTCGGAGTGGGTGGGGATGATCTCCAGGTCGTGCTTCGACTTAACGGGCAGTTCGATGGAGTGGTAGTCACCGCCGCCGTAGCTCCGGGCGGAGCACACGACCATCAGCGCTGAGAGTGCGATGAACTGGGGAATGAAAAAAGGGCATGGGTTAGTTATGTTTATTATTTATATTTTGAGTGAATGAGTTAGTGGGAGCTGTAATGTATAACTAATTTAACAACTTATTTAGATAGAGATTATATAACAAGTTATTTGGGGATGAATATACCGCCTAATTTTTATTATAAATAAAATTAACAGGGTAGAAAGATTATATTTTTAATTATGCTATTTATTAGAGTTAGTGAGTGTAATTAGATAGAGATTATATAACAAGTTATTTGGGGATGAATATACCGCCTAATTTTTATTATAAATAAAATTAACAGGGTAGAAAGATTATATTTTTAATTATGCTATTTATTAGAGTTAGTGAGTGTAAGAGAGATTTTCTAATAAAAATAATTTTAATATAAAAAATATAAGTTTATAAATAAATAATTCAGTAATCGAGTAGTATATCTCGACTATGCTTTAATATAATTGTATTAAATTTAATACCAATAGGCATTATGCACTATTATGAAAACTGAGTTATAACTTATAAGTAAGTATTTTGATTAATGCACCCGTAAATAACAAACTGTAAACTAATCACAAATAGTTATTTCACATAAAATATGCTATCCGTTATAATAAACATGGCATTCATATTATTATTATCCATTTATATTTTATACATTTTTTATATTATAAATATTTTGATAAATTAAAAATTACAGTAAACTAAACTAAATAACATACCTTAAGCATTTTGTATGTTGATAAATATTTGCGTAAATATTCAAATTAAATTACTGTTTAAATCACTTGTGAACTTCAAATACCAACGTCCCGGCGCTTATATACTATGATCGGTAGCTACCAATATACGCCCATTTTGACTACCGGTCCATTTTATCATATTAAAGGGAAAATTGTCCTACTATGAGATGGCTACCCCTGATAACCAGGGGTTAAGCATATCAAAAGCAAATAAATTGTAGCAAATGAAATTTAATTTTAAAAAAAAAGTTTTTCTAAATTTTTTGTTCACTTAATTCGCTTTCATTTGATACACACTTTAGAAAGTATAGAGAAAATCGTGTTTTAATAACAAATAAATATTAATAATAAATATAATAAATAAAAAGTAACAAAAATGGTATAATAATATTAAAAACAAATTGGCTTAAAAACTGTAAACTGGAGCATTTTTGTTGTTTAGTATGACTAACATAATATTCAAATGTATTTTTTAGTTACGGTTACAGTTTGTATAACTTTTAAAAAATATATGATTGCAGTGCTATATTGCCAATTAATTTACAGTATAAATTATTCTTAAAGTTGCTTGCTAATTTAGTGATATCTATCTTAATTATGACTCATAAGTTTCTATTGTTTCACAATACCTTTCCCTGAAAAAGGCTACTTTCCCTATCAATACTGACCATCAGTTTACATTAATTTTTATATTAAAAGGAAAGTTACTCATGAAATACATGATTATAATTGCCCATAAAATTGAGAGTTTATATTTTGCTTGTTTATAAATTGCGATATTAATCGTGAAATTTAAATTAATTAAAGTGCTCTCAAATTACTGACTAATTATTTTGACGGTGAAGGGCTGGGTCTCAGTCACGGTCAGCCCCATGCAAATTGGTGGCACCGGTAGGCTATTTGATTAAGGCTTGGCTATAGCACCTATACTTAATGCATAGGGCAATATTGCAATATTATTTTAATTTGATCAGGCTAACATTATAAAAGTATGTAAATGTGTAAAATTATTTATTTAGCATGTTTAATTTTGAGTATTATATTAATTTGTAACATTTGCCAGAGAAACCCCGGTAACTTAAATAAAATAGTATTGATGCAATTTAATTATACAAATAAAGTCTTGATTACAGTTTTATCATAAATTAAATAAACTTTTATTTAATTCATTTTTATTTTTGTTATTATTATTTGTGTATCGTATTTAATCAAAAGGGAACTCCAGGTTTTAGTTTTATTTATTTATTTATTCATTACACAGTTTTCTCCGCCAATAAGTTTTAATATGTGTTTTATATGTCAAAAGGTTTTATAATATATTTTTATATAATTATTCATTTAAATTCTTGTTTTTAGTAATAAATATAAGTTTTTAGTAATTTGTTTATACAGCGTACTTATAATATAAGTTACCAAGTATATATACAGTTAATTTGAAAATGTTTAAAAATTGGCATTGTTTTCTAATTAATAATAAAAATATTAATTAATATAAACATAAAATAATTTTAAATTTTGATTAACAAATAATAATAATTACGTAAGTTTAATAGGGACCAGGATAAAATAAATATAAACTCAAAATATATTATGTATTAATAAATAAAATAAAGTTACAATCTATTGATTGCTATATTATATTGTGTTTATAATCATAAACTATCATAATATCATATAGTAACATAGATTCAAATTATTAGCAAATTATATTACTTTAGCAAAAACATAATTTTGTTAAACATGGTTAATTTTAGCGATAGTTGTCGGTACCAGTGATTTAATAAAGTAATTATTTGTGACTTAAGCTCTTAATAGGATAACCCCTTAAGTGGTATCCGATTTAATATCGAGGACTACTTTGTTTCGCATTAATATAATATATTTTTTATAATTATAAACAACAAAATGAATTATAAAAATCACGTTGGATGAAAAAAATTTGTTGCATTTATATTTTTACTTTTGAAACAAATCTCGTAATTAGTTTACGTCATAAATAAAAATTAATAAAAATAATTTATATTTCTATCAAATATTTTGTTATAAAAAATTTTTTATTTTATAAAACGTGTTTTAAAAAAGTGAAAGTAAAGTTCAAAAACATTAATTAATAACTCGTATCTAGGCAACATTTGAATTTATAAATATGATTTCAAAATATGTCAATTATTGGTAGATTAATTTATTATCAAGTTCATTTTTAAAATAAATATAATTGTATTACATTTTTTTATTACATTTTCAGGAAATTGAATTTTAAAATTTTAAAATTAATAGATTTTCTTATTATTCTAGTTTTCTGGATAATTTAATTCATATTTTAAATATCTCTCTCTTTCTCTCTCTCTCTCTCTCTCTCTCTCATCTATTTTCTTAAGACACTTAATGTATAACTAATTGATATATACGTGATATAAATTATATTAACATACTGTATATGAATAAGGCTATTGATTTAAATTATTATAAATATTTATTGATAATGAGATCATAAATAAGTATCGTACTACTATTATTAATGTATAATGTAAAAATTATATTATACAATTTATTTGCATAATCATATAATCCGGTCAATTAAATAGAGCTTACCATTAATTAACTCGCACATTCATTGATTCATTATAGATTATTAATTAAATGTTAAT
>CAJPVJ010002064.1:0-14124 GCA_905397405.1 Oppiella nova
ACTCACTGCACGCGCCTAACACACGCCTATTCATCCAGTCTATAGGGCCTCCCTGGGTGTCCAACACAACACCCCCGGCCTCTTGCAGTACGAGTCCGGCGGCCGCCATATCCCACACGTGAATACCAAAGTGCCAGAAGGCGTCGGCACAGCCCTCGGCAATACAACAGAGCTGTAGTGCCGCCGAACCCATGTTCCGGAAGCCATGACACTGCCATCCGATGGCCTCTATGTTACGCAGGACTGCCCTCTGTTTCTCGGGATCCCTGTGCGCACCCAACTCACTGATTACCAGTGCGTCGCTTAGGGTCTGGCAGTTCCGGCGCACATGAATGGGCGCGCCGTTACACTTAGCGCCCGACCCTTTGCGTGCGGTATAGAGTTTGTCGAGGAATGGGTTGTAGACTACGCCGATCACTGGCTCCCTGTCCACCGACAGCGCTATGGACACACAGGTGTAGGGAAAGTTGTGTATGAAATTCATGGTGCCGTCGATGGGGTCTATGATCCACGTGGGCTCCGGTGTCAGTCCCCTCTCATCCCTACCCCTCGACTCTTCGCCAATGAATCGGTGTTTAGGGAAATGTGTCTTAAATTCACTGAATATATAGCTTTCGACTGATTTATCCGTTTCGGTCACCAAATCTACTTTTGACTCCTTTTCAGTGATTTGCTTTTTACGTCCCGACCCGCTCTTTATCATCGCACCGGCCTCTATGGCCACCCTCACTGCCATCTGTTCACACCGTAGTAACTCCTTGCTATCCATGTGTTTTGAGCTAGGTAATTATTCAATACTTATTGATTTCGTTAAATATTTAAAAGTTTAAATTAATTCTATACATACTTTTTGAATATGTGATACTTTTATGCAATACTTATTAATACAATTATTATGTGAATCCTGTGTTGTATTTGTAAATTAATTTGCAATTTATAAAGAGTATTTTGTTAATTTAGTTACTATGTTTACTACAATATTTATTTTCAAGCATTCACTGTTTTGATTTAAATGTCTGTTTAAAGGCATGCGCTTAAAACATGTTTTAACTTATCAATTGATAATCAAATTAATAATCTGTTACTAAATGGCATTGAAACACGTCTAACAAAACTACTATTACAATATATCAGTGTCTACTTTATAGTATACTTACATTGCAATTTAAACTAACTTATATAAAATATATTTGATATTATTTCAAAAATATTTAATATTAAGATACTAAAGATTTGAAAAATCTTAAATTATTTTTCAATGAAACACAAAATACTCAAGATATGAGCTTCAAAACTATTTTTTATTTAAACATTTTTCAATTGCATAAACAGTTATAATAAAAATTTTGTCAAATAAACTACATTTTAGATACAAATTAAATGTCAAAAAAACATTTCTGTAAAAACTTCTTAGTTGTTAAACAATAAAATCTATTAAAAAATATTATATTAATAAAAACAACAGTTTTTCTCTTATTTAGCGGTCAATCATTGTGCGTATGAGTCGTATCGGGACGGGTAGGTCTAACCATAATATACACGGGCGCCACCATATCCGTAAGCCAGGGGTGATCTATAGGCAACGGCTGGTGCGGCGTAACCACCATAATAGCCACCGTAGCCGACACGGGCCGCGCCATAGGGATAGCCGTATCCACCGCCATATCCCACGACGTACTGAGAGGTGACCACAGCTATGGCCACAGCGATGATAACGAGTGCGAGAATGGCTTTCATTGTAGGGTTTGGTTGAGTCGTTAGGTTTTTCACAACAAAAATGAAATTGTGTTTTGCAAACAAAACTGATTTATGAAGTTTTTAGGCAATGGATGAGCGCTTATATACAGGTGAGACACAAGGGTGAGTCCGGTGCTAAAGATAGTGAGTGAGTGAGTGAGTGAGTGAGTCAGGAGAGAGAGAGAGAGAGAGAGAGAGAGAGAGAGAGATTAAACCTATTATTTGATGACTTGAAGGACAAGGTGTTTGTGTGTCGGCTAACGGATTATTACAATGTATTTATAATATGTATAACTTTTCCTAACTTTTGATTAGCTTTTTGTGTGTTTCTATTCTTAACGCTAATCATGAAATATACATGAGATTACAGTGAATGCTATTTTTTACATCAAACAACACTTTCAAGTACAAGGTTTGGGATGTGCTCTCATCGCACGGGCATCTCATGCCTTATTTATCACGGCTGAGCTGATAATGAACCTTGTTTATAAACGCATGATTTCTCAAAATAATAAAATTACCCAAAGTTTCCGTAGATAATAGCAATCTTGAATTTATAATAAAAATTATATCAATAAACTATTGAAAGGTTGACAATAAAAATAAATTAATTATTTTGTTAATACCGTTAATTAAATTAGTTTTAAAAGCTTTTAGGTTTTAAATGTCAAAATAAAGCAATTAAAAACAAAATAATGTAATGTATGGCTGATATCCAATGTCTTTCTATTCTGAGAGTTCATTACTTTTTGAAAAGGATTTTTAAATACTATTTAATATAAAAATAATTTTAGTTTAAATAAAATGTGTCTGAAAAGTTGAGACGTTTTACGAATAATTGACAGACAATGCTATTATTGATTGACAACTGAATGACTGCATGAATATCATTGAGAATAAGAAAATATATTTTATTCAGGACTTAATTTAATCGGTGAAATGTTTGTACCGTATTACCAATCTCAATAATATATGAATGACTATTATACTCACTATAAATATACTATCAGAATTGAATTGAAAATAAATATTAGTAAATATGAGGGGAGAGAGAGAGAGAAGGAGTCAAAAGTAGATTTGGTGACCGAAACGGATAAATCAGTCGAAAGCTATATATTCAGTGAATTTAAGACACATTTCCCTAAACACCGATTCATTGGCGAAGAGTCGAGGGGTAGGGATGAGAGAGAGAGAGAGAGAGAGAGAGAGAGAGATTTTCTTATAAAAAGCGTAAAATATAAAATGAAAACTTGTTTATTGTGTTATTTTTTATTTTTAGGTCAAGTTTACCCCATATATACAGTATAACGTGAGGCTCAAAGTGTACACAACTATACTACAGTATTACTTTACTCGCTATCAATCACTGTATTGAATAGGAGGTGACATCAACTCACTGTAAAATAAGTTGTAAAACAAATACAATGTAAAACTTCATCATGAAAATTTTATCTAAAAATAACTAATTAATTATTCAGAATCTTTTTTGTACTTACTGTATAAAATAATCATTAATAATATTTAATATAAAATAAGTTAATAACGATATCAAAAATATTTTATTATAATAAAAAGAAAAATAATTATAAAATAATAAATTTTAAATTCAATTATTTTTATAAAAATGATATAATTATTTAGTAATACAGTATATAAATCGAATTAATTTAAAAATTAAACTAACTACCACTATGATTTTATACATGTTTATCATTAGCATCATTACTATCAACGGCACCGGTATCTAACGAAACGCTAGTCATAGGAATGACACGTTTATCATCCTTTTCGTTATGATCAGTGATGGGACTGTCATAAAACTGTTTGATATACCCGGACATAAAAATCAATCCCAGATCCATGAGCGAGCCTACCATCATGAATGCAATTGCTGCACCGTGCAAATAGTACCTGAACTTGTCCTGGTCATATATCCANCTTGTTTATAAACGCATGATTTCTCAAAATAATAAAATTACCCAAAGTTTCCGTAGATAATAGCAATCTTGAATTTATAATAAAAATTATATCAATAAACTATTGAAAGGTTGACAATAAAAATAAAGTAATTATTTTGTTCATACTGTTAATTAAATTAGTTTTAAAAGCTTTTAGGTTTTAAATGTCAAAATAAAGCAATTAAAAACAAAATATTGTAATGTATGGCTGATATCCTATGTCTTTCTATTCTGAGAGTTCATTACTTTTTTGAAAAGGATTTTAAAATACTATTTAATATAAAAATAATTTTAGTTTAAATTAAATGTGTCTGAAAAGTTGAGACGTTTTACGAATAATTGACAGACAATGCTATTATTGATTGACAACTGAATGACTGCATGAATATCATTGAGAATATGAAAATATATTTTATTCAGGACTTAATTTAATCGGTGAAATGTTTGTACCGTATTACCAATCTCAATAATATATGAATGACTATTATACTCACTATAAATATAATATACTATCAGAATTGAATTGAAAATAAATATTAGTAAATATGAGGAGAGAGAGAGAGAGAGAGAGAGAGAGAGAGATTATTTTCTTATAAAAAGCGTAAAATATAAAATAAAAACTTGTTTATTGTGTTATTTTTTAATTTTTAGGTCAAGTTTACCCCATATATACAGTATAACGTGAGGCTCAAAGTGTACACAACTATACTATTACTTTACTCGCTATCAATCACTGTATTGAATAGGAGGTGACATCAACTCACTATAAAATAAGTTGTAAAACAAATACAATGTAAAACTTCATCATGAAAATTTTATCTAAAAATAACTAATTAATTATTCAAAATCTTTTTTGTACTTACTGTATAAAATAATCATTAATAATATTTAATATAAAATAAGTTAATAACGATATCAAAAATATTTTATTATAATAAAAAGAAAAATAATTATAAAATAATAAATTTTAAATTCAATTATTTTTATAAAAATGATATAATTATTTAGTAATACAGTATATAAATCGAATTAATTTAAAAATTAAACTAACTACCACTATGATTTTATACATGTTTATCATTAGCATCATTACTATCAACGGCACCGGTATCTAACGAAACGCTAGTCATAGGAATGACACGTTTATCATCCTTTTCGTTATGATCAGTGATGGGACTGTCATAAAACTGTTTGATATACCCGGACATAAAAATCAATCCCAGATCCATGAGCGAGCCTACCATCATGAATGCAATTGCTGCACCGTGCAAATAGTACCTGAACTTGTCCTGGTCATATATCCAACAGTTACCTTGCTTACCACACTTACTCTCCCACACCAGACATGCCGAGTCCACAATTGCACCAAATATTAATGGATAGGGAATGAAACCTATTATAAAAATGATTTCATTTTGAAAATTAAATTATTTATTTTGAAACAGGGTATAATTATTGATTTTTAATTGTAATGAATATACTCTACCAAACAGTGCCATTAATGTAGAAGTGACTCCAAAGGCAAAGCTTTTATCATCATCATCAACACTCCTGTCAATTATAAATTGTAGTTTTATTACTGAAGGTTTTGTTTAAAAATTTAATTTATTTTCATATTAAGTTGGTAGCTCAATTACCGCATTGTAAGCAAAATATTGCCTGTCCACGCTGTCGATGATACTAGTGAGCCAATGGTTACCGCCAGCAAATAAGTGTATAGCTTATTGTCGCAGTGATTGACATCCTTTTCGCAGTACCCATTGGTAGCCATTCCTCCATAGTCTCCAATACACGAACAGCCAGATAATGTCTGTATTCATTTCAATATTTATATTAGACATGGAATTATACAAAATCATATATTTTTATATTAATGAATGTAGCTTGATTGGATGATTATTATTATTTGTACACATGTAAAATGAATTATCATTTCCATAGATATACTGTACAAAACATAAATTATAAGAGTGCATACATTATTATGTCTGTCCATTAGACTACAACCGGCAAAACATGGAGAGAAGTATGTGGTAGACTTGTCTGCTGAACAAGTAGGTGTGAACACCCGGGTAGTGCACCCGCATCCCTGGTTACACCCGACATTCATAGTAAATCTAAATATATTTTCAATAAAAATTGTAATAAATTTAACAGTATGAAAATGTAATAATTATTTAAATTTTTAATTCAAAACATACCCGTTATTATGAACAAGTGTCGGCGCCAACTGAATTGCCGGACACACCGTAAACATACCGGTGAACACACCGGCATTCGAGAATAGTTCCACTATAAACATATAGATGACCAGGGTACGGGGACGTGGCTTTATCCAGGTAATTAGCCCACCGCCTAACATACACCCTATGGCTAAAGGTAGAATAGATGTAGTTCCCGTCAATAGGTTGGCTCTGGCACTGGACACTCGGAAATGGGACTCAATATACTTTGGCTTATTCAGATAAAAACCTCCCGTTCCCATATATCTTAACGTACTGCCCACCAGATGTGTTATTAGAAATGGATTAGTAAATATACGTTTGAGTGCGGCTACCATTCCTACGATAAATGAAAATGATTTATTAAATACTCAGGTGAAATACAAAGTGAAATATATGACCTTTAAAACCTCGTTTATTTGGTTTAGTAGTGAATGAGGTTTTAATAGTCTTTTTAATTTGTTTGGGAAATAATAGCATCGGAAATGAGACAATGGATAAAGCGATGGCGATTACTACGAAGCCAATCCACCATGCACCAACAAATCGGGGGTCATTACGTGGTATACCTGGATCATCTACACAATAATAATAATAAATATATATGGTTGGCAAAATAATTATTTTAATTATATATAAATTAGTAGCAAATAAATGCTTACAAAAGGGATTCTCATAGAAACTCAAACATAGTGAGGATAGTATGAAACCCCCGGCCGGCCCTAATAGTCTCAACGACATCAATGCACTCATATAAACGGGTGAATTGTTTTTGCCGACAGATTCGTCGATATAGGGGACACCGATTATAAAAAAGGCGGTAAACCCCACGCCTCTCATGACACTACCGATCCATAGTAACACCACTGCCAGCCATACAGTCGAGTGTTTTCCCGATAAACAGTCGGTCCCGTCGTTACTATCCGCCGGACACAACTCATATCGAGTCTGATTTGAGGTTAATTTAGCGGACAGTAGGCTCTCATCGTGTAGTAGGTGTGTGGCCGACCCGTAGATAAAGTAGGGCAGAGCTGTGAGAAGACAGGACAGAGCTATAATCAGTTCACCCCCTGCTATCATACGGGGCCGGTTGTAACGACTAGCCAAATAGCCGGCGATCGGACTTAGCTTTTAAAATCATATAAAATTATTATCATTATTATGTAGTTTTACAGTAGTTTATAAAGTGTTTGTATAATTGTTTTTGTATTTACTTAAAATATTTAATTAGATTGAAAAGCTTTAGATAAAATTTAGTAGAAGTTAATAAGTATGATTTTAATTTATAACTAACTATTTGCTTGCATTTTTGTGACAACTAATCTAACATTGAAAACATTAATTGAATATTACAAACACAAACTAATTTGTTGTTAAATAAACTTTTAGTTTTAATATACACGAGAAAACAATTTATAATTTAAAAACTAAAGACTGACCAGAATTTGTGCGAAATTGTCGGCAATTATTATAAACCCCGATATCTTGGAGTCGAAGGCAAACCGCTTCTCCAGAGTACTCATGGATGCGATGAAATAAGTTGCGGTAAAGTTCTGTATTATACCGATCACTGCGAAATTGATGATAAAATAGGTGGGACTCACGAACACCTGTAGCCATTTGGGTCGCCACGAGCCCATACCACACGTGTTGAGGTACGGGTCATCATCATCAGCACTGTCCGACCTTTCCCTTTGATTATTAGTATTAAAATTTAATTTATTGCTATATATTTCATTACTATATACACGTTTATGATGTTTAGACATAATTAATAATATTTTATTTATATAATAAAATAAAATAAATAATTTTAATTAAAATAATTTTAATGATTTATTAATTTAGATAAGAAATTAAGAATGTTTTTTCATTTAATTGTATTGATAGTTAATAAATGAATTATGGTTTGATTATAAATTTCATTTTTAAAAAATAATTTTTGAAATCATATGGAAAATAAATAATAGATAAAGTGATCGATTAAATAGATTATGCCTAAATCATATAAACATAAGTTATTTCATAACTATACCAGTGATTGTAATGTTATAATTATCATTAATAATATCATTTATTTATTAGTTATACCAAATTGCAATTTGCAACTAACCAGCACTAACCCCACATTTCAAGGTTTACAATTGCTATCAATTCAGTTATACACACAAATGGGTCTGTGTTTTCATAGATAAGTTTATTAATATCAATTGTACACAATTTGTCAATTTTTATAAATTCTTGTTATTTTCATTTCACTTAGATTATGAAATATTACAGTTATATTCATAACGAATTATGGGATGTCCTTGTTACACTATTTATGCTTTCTGAATTACCGGTATACACATAGACATTTAACTAAAATCTAGGGGGGGGGTAGGTGGGGGCACAAAAATTAGGAACGCTTCACGATTTTGCGTGTCATCCTTGCGCAGGGGCCATGCTAATCTTCTCTGTATCGTTCCAATTTTAGTATATGTCCCGCCGACACGGGACATACACTTTACCTACCAGTCCCTTATGTACTGCCTAACAAACCACTATTTTCAGAGTTACAGTCTGTAACCTCATAGAACTCCACAGTGCAATGCAATAGAATATAGCAGTAAAGCATTTGGTTTTGGTATGCTATTGGTAACCTATGTGCTCTATATAATATAAACTTATTTAATTAAACTGTAAAATCAAGATAATTTATAAAATATCATATTGATTAATCAACTTGTTCCGTAGACATAATAGGTTACGATAATTAAACTAGTGTTGAGCACTACTCTAAATGTACTCTAAATATAAAGCTTTTATAAACGTATCAAGTGTGTGAATTTTTGTAATTATTTTGTAGGAATTTATTCAAATAATTCAATTTTAGTTTATACAAATTATTTTTTATTACAAAAAATGAAACATTTTATTGCATAATTAATTCATTAAAATTTTCAACTAAAAACTTTCCACTACCACACTATCATTATTATCAATAGCACCGGTAGTTACAGTTGTAGTCATAATTATATTATTTTCTTTACTAGTATTTGTGGGTTCATTACTATCATCAGCGATGGGGTCGTCATAAAAGTCTTTAATATATTTGGTCAGAAAAATCTTCCCGAAGTCTATGAGTGAGCCCACAGTCATGAACGCAACGGCAGTCCCGTGAAACCGATACCTGAACTTGTCCTGGTCATATATCCAACAGTTACCCCGCTTACCACACTTACTCTCCCACACTAAACACGCCGAGTCTGTGATCGCACCGAATATTATCGGATACGGCATGAAACCTATTATAAAATGTGTTAAAAATTATTTATGATTAAAATAAGTATGATACAATTATCATTACTAAAAATGTGTATAATGTACCAAAAAGGGCCATAAATGAGAGGGTGATGCCGTACGCAAGGCTCTTATCATCCTCATCCACACTCCTGAATATGAATTATCAGTAATAATACAAGAATTCAAATTAAAAGTATTTATATTTTAAAAATTAATACAGGAGTTACTCACCTAAGAGTGAATAACATACTACCCGTCCATGCGGTGGACGATATTATTTGTCCAATGGTTAATGCAATTAGGTATGGGTATAGTTTATGGTCGCAGTTATTAACATCCTTTTTGCAGTAACCAGTTGTAGGCATTCCTTCTAACTGTCTAATACATGAACACTCCGATAATGTCTAGAGTTTTAAAGATTTAGTAAAATAAAAAATTTAAATAAAATTTGAATTAATAAATAAAAATTTTACAATTAAAAGACTAAACTATTAAATAAAACTTTACAATTAAATGTTACAAAATTAGTTTTTAATTGTAACTAAATTTTAAATTATTAAATAAATTATAAACTGTAAATTAAACGTTACTAGGAATATATGCTTATTAAATAATGTTTGAATCTAATTTAAATTGTAACATGGTTTAATCATTTAAGACTTTCTACTATATTGACTACTATATTACTGTATTTACTATATATTAATTATTTTTGTATAAGTACAAATTAATATTGACTATTGACAAGGTCAATTTGACATACATTGTTATTTTTGTCCATTTGATGACATCCAGCAAAACATGGTGAGAAATATGTGGTGGACTGGTCTGCCGAACATACCGGTGTGAATACACTGGTAGTACAATCACAGGGCTGATTGCAACCCGTAGTCATTGAACTAAATAAACGTACAAGATAACAATTTGATTATTCTTGTAAATTAAAAAACATTTAAAATACACACCCATTTTGCAAAAGTGTAGGTCCCATGTGTAGGGACGGGCACGACATAAACATAGCAATGAACACACCTGCGGCCGAGAATAGCCCCACCAAAAAAATATAGGTGACCAGGGTGCGGGGTCGCGGTTTAAATCTGCTAATCATCGCGCCGCCTAACAAACACCCTATAGCCATCGGAAATATAGATGAGGTTCCCGTCAATAGGCTGGCACTGGAACTGGACACTCGGAAATGGGACTCAACGTACTTGGCCTTGAACATAAAGAACCCGGATGTTCCCATATATCGTAGCGTATCGCCCAACATATGTAGCATTAGGAATGGGTTACTGACCATACGTTTGAGGGCAGCTAACTTTCCTAACAATATAGACTTATTAATAAATTTATGGTTTATAGATATAATGGGTTTATTAATTGGTCCTAGTTACCTTTCATATTCTGTTTAGGTTTTTGTGTGATTTGTTTTGAATTATCCATGTTTTCAATTGTCTTCTTGAGTTCTTTAGGGAATAAAAACATAGGAAGTGTTGCGATGGTTAGCGTTGTACCCGTTATTAAAAATCCAATCCACCATGCTCCCACATAACGAGGGTCAGTGGGCTCTATACCTGGGTCATCTATTGTGAAAAATGTAAAATTTTTACAAACACCTTTCTAGTAAATTAATACAGATATTTATGAATTTCTAATTCAATTATTAACACAAATGAGCAGGGTAATACATACAAAAGGGATTTTCATAGTAACTCAAACATAGGGAGGACAGTAGGTATCCCAGGGCTGGTCCTATAAGTCTGACGGCCGAAAGGAAACTCATATAAAGTGGTGAACTATTTTTGCTGATGAAGTCGTCAATATATGGCAGTCCGACCACAAAATAGGCCGTAAATCCCACGCCTCTCGTAGCGCTACCAAAGATAAGGATCACAACTGCCACCCAATTAGTCGAGTACTTTCCCGTCAAACAGTCTGTCCCGTCGTTGTTATTTGCCGGACACAACTCATATCGGGTCTCATTGGCCGATAACGTAGTGGACAGTAGGCTGTCATCGTGTAGTAGGTGTGTGGCCGGCCCGTAGATAAAGTAGGGCAGAGCTAACAGGAAACAGGACAGGGCTATAACCAGTTCACCGGCTGCTATCATACGAGCCCTGTTGACACGTTTGCCGAAGTAGCCAACAATTGGACTTAACTGTTCAGCAAATAAAAGTAATTTATAATTAATTTTAAATCATTTAAAAAATAAAACAAAAAATATTCTCATCTCTATTCAGAATATTCTGCAGCTTTTATAGCCAATAGACTACTGACCAGAATGTCGGAGAAGTTATCGGCGATGAATATAAGACCCGATAATTTCGAGTCAAATGCGAACCTCTTCTCCAATGTGGCCATACATGTGATGTAATAGACGGCTGCCATGGACTGGACGACACCTATCAGTGAGAAGTTGATCACAAAATAGGTCGGAGTGGCGAACATCTGTAGCCATTTGGGTCGCCACGAGCCCATACCACAGGTGCTGGCGTACGGGTCATCATCAGCGCCTGACCCTTCAAACGCACTGTCCTTTTTACGATTATAATCATTTTTATCACTATTTACAGACTTATGAGGTTTAGACATAATTAATTAATTTTTAAAATTTATTTTTTAGTTGTTTTTTATAAAGGTTAGATGATTTCATTCATTTACTGAAATATATTGCTTAAAATATAAGCAAAAATTGTGTTGGAATTTTTCACTTAAAATAAATTTACAGATTAATGATTAGAAAGCATTTAGTTGGAAGTTTATTTTGAAATGATATCAAAATTAAATAATATTTATACAATAAATTGAGTTTTTCAATTAGATATGATTTAGCGCCGTTAGTGCATAGGACGTAATATTTCATCATTGATACACATGTTTTAAGTTTACAAACTACCAGTACATCTAGATATCAATGTCAGCAATGTCATGATTATCAATTAATTTGCACATACTTTGATCAAACATCACCATACATTATGTCAATAGAAATTAGATTGAATTGATTTGAATAAACAAGGAATCAATATAGCTTGTTAAATATGTCAACTTTTCTACGAGTTTTATATAATATTTGTTCAATTTATTCAATTATATTTTATTTATTTTGAATTATTTTACTTTAAAATATTAACAGCTTTATGTGGTTTAATAATAATATTGTATTGATTTTTCCATTTATGAATAAATCATTTGTTATAAATTATAATTTATAATAATAATTCATAAGTTAGTTTTATTACATTTATTTTATTAGTACCAGTATAATATATACACTATGTAATTGATATAGGATTATCAGTTATTTTTTATAAATAATTATTTAATTCTTATCAACAATTGATTTACTAATTAGTGCCAAAATTAATAACAGTAATAATTGTTTAAATTTAATTTACTGCAATTACAGTATTGTTTATATTATGAATGTCGTGTGCTTTATATCAAATTAAAAATTACACGATATCTCATTGCCATTAATGTTTCATTATATAATTATCATTAAATTAAAAATTGTCAAATATTTTAAAAATTATTATCTGTATGTAAAATTTACATTGTAAATGTCAAAAATTTAGTTTATTTAAACATTAGAGTGTATTTTGTTTAGAATATTATTTGCTGAACATACTTTTTTAAAATATTTAATAAATTGATTTATATATCTACAACATTTTCTTATGTTTATATGTATTATCTAGTTTGACATATAGTATTTGTATTATAATCATCTGATACAACACTATTATCAAGAATAACCATGCTGGTATTATTAATATCTTTACCATTTTTAATATCTTGTTCATCATTATCATCGGTGGGGTCGTCGTAAAAGTTTTTAATACTTTTAGCATTATAAATAATGCCCAAATCCATTAATGAGCCAACACATATGAATGCCAGTGCCGTGCCGTGTAGGTAGTACCTGAACTTATCCTGGTCATATATCCAACAGTTACCTGTCTTTCCACACTTCTCCTCCCATACCAAACACGTCGAGTCGACTACCGCTCCGAATATCAACGGATACGGAATGAAAGCTAACATAAAGTGAAACAATTGTTATTACTTTTACAGAAATGCATTCAAATATTAATTTTAAGAAATTTACAAATAAATAATTGTTAAATAAAATAAAGATTTTACAAAATGTTACCAAATAAGGCAAAAAACCCATTAATGAGTCCCATCGCAAAGTTCTTATCATTTGGATCAACAGCTCTGTTAAAAGTATTATAAATTTGATAATAGTATTATATCATGGTCCATTATAACAATAACATAGTATACGATCAGTGAACTATACATCCCATCGCAAAGTTCTTATCATTTGGATCAACAGCTCTGTTAAAAGTATAATATTATAAATTAGATAATAGTATAATATCATGGTCCATTATAACAATAACATAGTATATGATCAGTGAACTATACCTAAGGGTCAATAATGAGTTACCAGTCCTGGCGGTGGACGATATGATGGATGCGATTCCTATGACGAGTAAATACGGCAATAGTTTATCGCAATTATTTGTATCGCTCTGACAATAGCCGGTTGTGGCCACACCTCCAGTGTCCAGACATGAACACCCGGATAAAGTCTATCAGATCAACAAATATATAAATTAAATGTTTTAGTACATCTTATATATAGTCATACCCCGGATGTCCCGTTTAATTGACGACATCCAGCAAAACAGGGGGAGAAGTATGTGGTGGACTTGTCTGCCGAACATACCGGTGTGAATACACTGGTTGTACAATCACAACCCTGATTACAGTCCATTGTCATCGTAAATCTGAATATATTACACACAAAATTTTTAATTAAAATAATAAAAAACAATTTTAATATTCTTTACTTATTATTAACAGTAGGTATAGGAACCGGTAGTTTTAGTGGTGGACAACCGGTGAACATA
>CAJPVJ010002065.1:0-14120 GCA_905397405.1 Oppiella nova
AAGTTTAGTTTATAGAGTTAATATTAATATATTTAATTGTAAACTTAATGTTTTAAATGATCAAAGTAAACAATTTATTAAATAATGACAATTGAGTGCTTATACAGTAATTTATAAATCATTTAGATATTATGTTATTAATAAGAAAACAAGCGTTTTATTAATATATTTCGGAATTTATTTTTTATAGATATTTAAAAATATTTTCTAAAATGGTGTTAAAATTACAAGAATTAAAAATTATTATCTATTATATTGAGATAAAATAAAAATAGTAATAAATATATAAGTTTAAGAATTACTTATTTGAGATTCTCGTGAAATTCTTTTGGTTCGCCTAATAGTGAACAAAATGATTGCAAATAAAACGAGAGAAATGCCTAAAAATATGAACTCAACGTTCAGTAAGACTTGTGGCGATTCCTCGATTAGGGATCCGATCACAAAGGGAGACAAAAACCATATGAGTCCGGCTGACAGGGCAAAGATGGCTGTTATCCTGTTATTGAGTTTTATATAGTTTTCTCCTAAAATCCAATACGAGGTCCACATCGAAGAAAATCCAAATCCTATTTATGTAGATATAATGTGACGTAAAATAATTAATCTTTGTTAATTAAAATAAACCTCTTGCTAGACAATATTNGACAACTGACCCTCACTATAATGACCTTTCAATTGGCTATATTTGGTGGTTTAGCACCATTTTGTCCAAATTTATGGCTCCTGTATCTCAGTGTATTCCTATGCATGATGGGCGGCGGGGTATTTGATAGCAGTGTTGCCGTTTGGATCATTGAGATGTGGGGCAAACAAAACCCACCAATACTACAGTTATCGGGACTTTTGTATGGATTGGGATCTATTTGTGGTCCAATTTTGGTTAAACCATATTTAACGGGAGATCTGAATATTACCGAAACAACAACTGATTTATCCAATAATACTTACAATTTGATCCCTTATGAAGACATCAATAACTCAGTCGATAGACGCGCTAAACTTCAAATCCCTTTCATGATTGCTGGCTTAGTTAGCTTAATAGGTATGCAATAATTAAAGTTATAATTATGTAGTAAATTACTTTTTGATAATTTATTGTAATAAATGTTTTGTCCTAAGTTATTTAGTTACGGTAATATACAATTATTGAAATTGATATAAAAATATAAGACATGTGGTATAATCAGTGCAATTTATAACATAACATAAAGTGCATAATTTATCAAACTAGCTGTCAATTATAGAAAATCTGGGAATTAAAGTTACCAATTTATCAAATAAACACACAATATTCTAACTTATAAATCAATTTCATAACTAATTATCTATTAACTATTTACAGGACCTGTCATAATGTTACTCATGTTTGTGTTCAAGAGGTACAAAGTGCCAGAAACTAGACTTCAAAACACAGAATCCCTTGACATCAAACAAAATGACAAAACTACAAGTCCTCTCAGCTATCTCACAAGTGGTTTTTGTTTTTAGGATAAGTGACATAACTATAGTTACTCAGATACAAAAATATGCCCTTACCTTTACTTGATAAAACCGTTGTCGAGGTGTATGGTGGTCAAGGATGGAATCCGTGTATCGGCACAAACAGCGGCCGATTTGATGACTTTAATGACCACAACCTATGCTGCGGGCCGACTGTTATCGGCGTATATATCCAGTAAAATAAGTCCAGAAGTTATGCTATCATATCATCTAATCATAAACATAATATCCCTGGGCATTTTACATTTTGGACAACATTCTATGACATTCATATGGATAGGCAATGCATTGATAGGTAACATAATAGATTCAATTAAATTAAATTAATGCAATAGTAACTCACTTTATAAAATAATAAACAAAAAGAGATTATAATATAAACAAATAAGTAGCCAGTTAACCATCAAATACAGAACTATTATTAGCAACTATTATTAATATTAGAATATTGTCTAGCAAGAGGTTTATTTTAATTAACAAAGATTAATTATTTTACGTCACATTATATCTACATAAATAGGATTTGGATTTTCTTCGATGTGGACCTCGTATTGGATTTTAGGAGAAAACTATATAAAACTCAATAACAGGATAACAGCCATCTTTGCCCTGTCAGCCGGACTCATATGGTTTTTGTCTCCCTTTGTGATCGGATCCCTAATCGAGGAATCGCCACAAGTCTTACTATAGGAGAAAACTATATAAAACTCAATAACAGGATAACAGCCATCTTTGCCCTGTCAGCCGGACTCATATGGTTTTTGTCTCCCTTTGTGATCGGATCCCTAATCGAGGAATCGCCACAAGTCTTACTAAACGTTGAGTTCATATTTTTAGGCATTTCTCTCGTTTTATTTGCAGTCATTTTGTTCACTATTAGGCGAACCAAAAGAATTTCACGAGAATCTCAAATAAGTAATTCTTAAACTTATATATTTATTACTATTTTTATTTTATCTCAATATAATAGATAATAATTTTTAATTATTGTAATTTTAACACCATTTTAGAAAATATTTTTAAATATCTATAAAAAAAATAAATTCCGAAATATATTAATAAAACGCTTGTTTTTATTAATAACATAATGTCTAAATGATTTATAAATTACTGTATAAGCACTCAATTGTCATTATTTAATAAATTGTTTACTTTGATCATTTAAAACATTAAGTTTACAATTAAATATATTAATATTAACTCTATAAACTAAACTTAGTATTTATATATGAATAAAAATTATCTATCAATATCTTCATCCAAAAGTGCCCCAGATAACGTATCATAAATTAAACAAACATTATCTAACACTTGTATAAAAGGGAAGGCTTGACAGTTAATGTAATATCAAACATTTATACATTTATACTGGTACATTTGTATAGCATAAACACATTTAATAACACTAATCATTTGCATCCTGTGCAATCAAAGCTAGTTACAAAATGATTTAAGTGTTAAATGTAAATAAAATTTCATTCAATGCTTTTAAATTATTTGATATGAACAAAATTTTTATTTGTGATGTATAGTTATTATTTATTAAAATATTTGAGTTTTTAAAATTATAATTTATAATGGACAATAAAGTATCTAAAAATTCTATAACTGTTGACCACATGGATAATGAAAAGTTTAAATCTACTGAAAACACAAATAAATTTCTAAAAAACTTTACAACAAATTGGGATAAATATGTTTTAACCTTTTGCTTTTACAAAATATACTTCAGTTGTGTAAGTATTCATAACTAAAAATATTTCATATATCAAATAGCTATTACAATAATTTTATGTTACTTATTACGATTAGGGAATATTCTTAAGTATATATCCACCGACTTTAGTGGATATGAAATTTATATTTAACGTACCCATGTCATATATATTATACTCGTTAACGTTGACAGCACTTGGAAATATGGCGGGTGCTTTCAGTGAGTCTTAAACACAAATAATGAATTTAAAACATTTATTAATTTACTAATGAACGAGTAAAAGGATAAGTATGATTCAGTTTTTTAATTCACATTTAAAGCGAAATTTAAATTTCAGGTGGATTCCTATACAAATACATCAACAGACAACTGACCCTCACTATAATGACCTTTCAATTGACTATATTTGGTGGTTTAGCACCATTTTGTCCCAATATATGGCTCCTGTATCTCAGTGTATTCCTATCCATAATGGGCGGCGGGGTATTTGATAGCAGTGTTTACGTTTGGGTGATTGAGATGTGGGGCAAACATAGCCCACCAATACTACAACTATCGGGCCTTTTGTTCGGATTGGGATCCATTTGTGGACCAATTTTAGTCAAACCATATTTAACGGGAGATCTGAATATTACCGACACTTTACCTCAATTATCCAATTATACCAATAATACCAATAATATTCACAATTTAACTCATTATGAAGACATCAATAACTCAGTCGATAGACGCGCTAAACTTCAAACCCCTTTCATGATTGCCGGTTGTGTTGGTTTGATAGGTATTTAACAAAATAATATTTCAAAATAATATAAATTTATGAATAATTTAAATTAATTTAAAATAAATTTAAAATGTAAAATAATATAAAATCTACTGTATAGAATCCTTTATTATATTGTTATTTTTAATAATTAGGTTTTTGTCATTATGTTGATTATAATTTTTTTATAATGTTTTAATATGTCGTTTCAGTTTCTTATAATTTTTATATTAAATCTTAATCTATATTAATTGATCTAACAAATTATTGTATAATAAGCCATGTGCATATTATCAGTGCATTTCATAACATAAAGCGCGTAATATAAGTCTTATCAAATTAGCTATCAACTCTACCAAATCTGGGATTTAAAATTACAGGGATCACATAAATATATTTATAAATATATATTATAAATATATTTAAAAATATAATTATATACATAGTTGTATTATTATATATTTCAAAACTAATTATCTATTAACTATTTACAGGACCCGTCATAATGTTAATCATGTTTGTGTTCAAGAGGTACAAAGTGCCAGAAACTAGACTTCAAAACACAGAATCCTTTGACACCAAACAAAATGACAAAACTACAAGTCCTCAGCCGACTGAATCCCTATCAAAAACAAAAATACTGTTTATTATATTGATATCAATGACTTTTTGTTTTTATACGGGAATGGAAATGAACTATTTTGGCAACAGCTCCACTTACCACCAGTTCCTACCTATCCGTGTATCGGAGGTAGGAACTGGTGGTATGTGGAGCTGTTGCCAAAATAGTTCATTTCCATTCCCGTATAAAAACATAGACTCATTGATATCAATACAGTGAATAGGATTTTTGTTTTTGGTGAACACTCTATCGACTCAGGACTTGTAGTTTTGTCATTTTGCTTGATGTCAAAGGATTCTGTGTTTTGAAGTTTAGTTTCTGGCACTTTGTACCTCTTGAACACAAACATGAGTAACATTATGACAGGTCCTGTAAATAATTAATAGATAATTAGTTATGAAATTGATTTATAAGTTAAAATATTGTGTGTTTATTTGATAAATTGGTAACTTTAATTCCCAGATTTTCTATAATTGACAGCTAGTTTGATAAATTATGCACTTCATGTTATGTTATAAATTGCACTGATTATAGCACATGTCTTATATTTTTATATCAATTTCAATAATTGTATATTACCGTAACTAAATAGCTTAGGACAAAACATTTATTACAATAAATTAACAAAAAATTAATTTACTACATAATTATAACTTTAATTATTGTATACCTATTAAGCTAACTAAGCCAGCAATCATGAAAGGGATTTGAAGTTTAGCGCGTCTATCGACTGAGTTATTGATGTCTTCATAAGGGATTGAATCGTAAGTATTATTGGATAAATCAGTTGTTGTTTCTGTAATATTCAGATCTCCCGTTAAATATGGTTTAACCAAAATTGGACCACAAATAGATCCCAATCCATACAAAAGTCCCGATAACTGTAGTATTGGTGGGTTATGTTTGCCCCACATCTCAATGATCCAAACGGCAACACTGCTGTCAAATACCCCGCCGCCCATCATGCATAGGAATACACTGAGATACAGGAGCCATAAATTTGGACAAAATGGTGCTAAACCACCAAATATAGCCAATTGAAAGGTCATTATAGTGAGGGTCAGTTGTCTGTTGATGTATTTGTATAGGAATCCACCTATAATTTTATAATTTAATAAAGATGTTTTAATATACAGTATAAGTATTGTAGTTTCTAAATACTTACTGAGGGAACCCACTATATATCCAAGTGCTATTAACGTTAACGAATACGATATATATGACATGGGTGTTTTAAATATAAATTTCATGTCCACTAAAGTCGGTGGATATATACCTAAGAGTATTCCCTAATTATAAAAATGGAAATAATTAAAAGTTAATTTGAATGATAAAATTAACGATATGATACTTACACAACTAAAATAAATTTTAAAAAAGCACAATGTGTAAACATATTTATCCCAATTTGTGGTCAAATCTTTTAGAAATCCTTTAGTATTGGGGTTTTCATTGGATTTAAACATTTCATTATTTGTATGATCAAAAGTTATAGAGTTTTTAGAAACTTTATTTTCCATTATAATATATTATTAAAATCACAAATAATTTAATAGATGATTACTATTAATCAAAAATAAAAATTTAGCACATATCAAGTAGATTTTTAAATATTAAAATGTAATTATTTAAGAAACTTTATATCATATGTAATATTAAAAATGTCACACAAGTAAAAGTTTAATTGAAACTTAAATAATTTTGTAACGAGTTTTTAAGTTGCATAGGGTGCAAATAATTAGCGTAATCAAGTGTGGTGATCTAGATAAATGTTTAACATTTCATAACCGGTTAAGCCTTTCTTTTTATATGACCGGTTGGTTGGTTAATGTCAGTCTAATCTACGATATGTTATCTGGCACATTTGAAAGCAGACTTTACTAGTTAGGTGGATTTCCAAATTAGATAAAAAATAGTACTACGATAGCAATATATAAATATTTGTAAATGTCATCAATCTGACATGTCAATAAGTCCCTAAAGCACCCAGTGTCACTTTTACATAATATAATACAAATAAGTTAATTGTTAATCAGAACAGGATATTATAATTATGTTACAACTTTGCACCTTTTCATAAAGTAAACAAACTACTGCAAATATTAATTTATATTATATTTGTATTTCATGAATATGTACAAATAAATTAAATGACGATTTATATTACAGTATAACATTTACAAAACACATTACCTTTTTTAAAAACATATGTTATAAAGTAAATATATTAAACTTTAATTGAATCCGGTATTTTCTGTGATCTCTTAATTGTGAAAAACAAGATTACAAATAAAAATAGAGTTAATCCTAAGTATGCAAACTCCAGGTGCAGGAAGACTTGTGGCTGTTGTTCAATGAGGGTTCCGATGACAAAAGGGGTGACAAATCCAAACACCATCGCAGACATCGAGAATATGGATGATATCCTGTTATTCAGTTTTATACATCTCTCGGCTAATACCCAATAGCCTGTCCACATGGCACTGAACCCATAGCCTACAATACATAATATTAATCAAGAACATTTCCATTATAAAGTAAGTAATTTTATATATACTGGTAACTTAAAGGAATTACTAGTTATTAAAATGTACAATATTAGTTATTCACCTATTAATGAATTGCTAATCCATATCATTGTCATTGAATTTTGTGCGAACCATAACATTGCCAATGATATGCTAATTATGACTAAATGATAGCTCAAAATAGTTTCCGGTTTTAGTTTACTGGAGATGTATGCGGAGATGAGTCGACCCACAGTGTAGGTAGTGGTGGCCGCTATGAATAAATCGTCGGCTGTTTGGGCCGGTATGTGGTTTGGCATAAATTGAAAAAACGTTGAACTGTTAGCCAGGTAACAGATCTCGAGCGCTGAATAACAGGTCAAACTCATAGATATTAATACAATTAACAAGATTCTGGTTTTGGGTGATAGTTGTCGAGGTTGTGGACTTGGATTCGTGTCTGACTTTAAGTCATCAATAGTTTCATGTTTAGAGTCAATTGGTTTAGTTGTAGGTGATTGCTCTACCGGTGCTTTATATCGCTTGAACACAAACATTATTAACATTAAGACAGGTCCTGAAAAATAAAATAAATGTTAAATTTTATTGTAAAATGATTATAGTTTTCAAGAATATTCTGGTCTACCTGTCATACACATAGCACCGGCAATCAAGAAAGGGGTCAGTAGTTTGGCCCGTCTGTCAACGGTGTCATTAATGTCCACATGAGGTGTAGTACTGATGATATCAAATGGTGTACTCGTGGTATCAGTTGGTGATAGCGTTGATGATGTGATCACTTTGTTAAGATCTCCGGTGAGATATGGTCTGACCAGCACTGGGCCTAAAATAGCTCCCAATCCGTACAGCATTTGCGATAACATGAGCACCGGTGGACTCTTGTCGCCCCACATCTCGATAGCCCACACGGCGTTACTACTGTCCCACGAGCCCCCACCCATTTGGTACAAGAATAAGCATGCACAATATACCCATATATTGGGACATAAGGGTACCAGTGCCGCAAATACTGCTAAACAAGTGGTCATTACAATGAGCATTAGTTGCCTGTTTATGTACTTGAATAGGAATCCACCTGCAAGGTAGTTTTAAATTAATTTTACTTTTTTATAAAATAAAAAATAAACTACTTACTTAAAGCACCCACTAAGTATCCAATGCCACTAAATATTGATGAGTATGAATAATACACCCAAGGTATGTCAAAAATAAATTTTAGATCCACCCCAGCAGGTGGGCTCATACATAAAATTAGTCCCTGAATAAGTAAAATTTATTTTTAAAAATTGTTATGTATTATTAATATAATATACATTATTAATATACATATATTATTGATATATAATATTTACATAATTCAAGTAATTTAGGAGAATACAAAAAGTGTACACATATTTATCCCATTGTTTTACTACTTTATACTTGTTATTATTTTTTTTAACAAGTTTATTATCAATCTTTTCACCATTTAATTTTTCATCAAAACAATCTTGAGTATTTTTATTATCCATTTTATCTTTTAAATATTTATATGTTATTATAAACAATGATTTAATAATAATAAATACATAAAGAACTAAACAGAATTAATATTTATAACAAACAACACAATGACGATTTATATTACAGTATAACATTTACAAAACACATTAGCTTTTTTAAAAACATATGTTATAAAGTAAATATATTAAACTTTAATTGAATCCGGTATTTTCTGTGATCTCTTAATTGTGAAAAACAAGATTACAAATAAAAATAGAGTTAATCCTAAGTATGCAAACTCCAGGTGCAGGAAGACTTGTGGCTGTTGTTCAATGAGGTTTCCGATGACAAAAGGGGTGACCAATCCAAACACAATCGCAGACATCGAGAATATCGATGATATCCTGTTATTCAGTTTTATACATCTCTCGGCTAATACCCAATAGCCTGTCCACATGGCACTGAACCCATAGCCTACAATACATAATAATAATCGACAACTTTCTCATTATAAAGTAAGTAATTTTATATATCTATATAACTTAAAGGAATTACTAATTATTAAAATGTACAATATTAGTTATTTACCTATCAATGAATTGCTAATCCATATCATTGTCATTGAATTTTGTGCGAACCATAACATTGCCAATGATATGCTAATTATAACTAAATGATAGCTCAAAATAGTTTCCGGTTTTAGTTTACTGGAGATGTATGCGGAGATGAGTCGACCCACAGTGTAGGTAGTGGTGGCCGCTATGAATAAATCGTCGGCTGTTTGGGCCGGTATGTGGTTTGGCATAAATTGAAAAAACGTTGAACTGTTAGCCAGGTAACAGACCTCGAGCGCTGAATAACAGGTCAAACTCATAGATATTAATACAATTAACAAGATTCTGGTTTTGGGTGATAGTTGTCGGGGACTTGGATTCGTGTCTGACTTTAAGTCATCAATAGTTTCAGGTTTACAGTCAATTGGTTTAACTGTAGGTGATTGCTCTACCGGTGCTTTATATCGCTTGAACACAAACATTATTAACATTATGACAGGTCCTGAAAAATAAAATAAATGTTAAATTTTATTGCAAATGATTATAGTTTTCAAGAATATTCTGGTCTACCTGTCATACACATAGCACCGGCAATCATGAAAGGGGTCAGTAGTTTGGCCCGTCTGTCAACGGTATCATTAATGTCCACATGAGGTGTAGTACTGATGATATCAAATGGTGAACTCGTGGTATTAGTTGGTGATAGCGTTGTTGATGTGATTCCTTTGCTAAGATCTCCGGTGAGATATGGTCTGACCAGCACTGGGCCTAAAATAGCTCCCAACCCGTACAGCATTTGCGATAACATGAGCACCGGTGGACTCTTGTCGCCCCACATCTCGATAGCCCACACGGCGTTACTACTGTCCCACGAGCCCCCACCCATTTGGTACAAGAATGAGCATGCACAATATACCCATATATTCGGACATAAGGGTACCAGTGCCGCAAATACTGCCAAACAAGTGGTCATTATAATAAGCATTAGTTGCCTGTTTATGTACTTGAATAGGAATCCACCTGCAAGGTAGTTTTTAATTAATTGTACTTTTTATTGAATAAAAAATAAACTACTTACTTAAAGCACCCACAAAGTATCCAATGCCTCCAAATATTGATGAGTATGAATAATACACCCAGGGTATGTCAAATATAAATTTTAGGTCCACCGCAGCAGGTGGGCTCATACATAAGATTAGTCCCTGAACAGGTAAAATTTATTTTTAAAAATTGTTATGTATTAGTTAATGGATATATAATATTTACATAATTCAAGTAATTTAGGAGAATACAAAAAGTGTACACATATTTATCCCATTGTTTTACTACTTTATACTTGTTATTATTATTTTTAACAAGTTTATTATCAATCTTTTCACCATTTAATTTTTCATCTAAACAATCTTGAGTATTTTTATTATCCATTTTATCTTTTAAATATTTATATGTTATTATAAACAATGATTTAATAATAATAAATACATAAAGAACTAAACAGAATTAATATTTATAACAAACAACACAAATGTTAATATATAAATTCATTTATGACATTTATTTCAAAATTATTGCGATATTTATACAATTTTTATAATAACAACACTATATTATATCCTAAACTTCAAGTTTATTTATATCATAATTCTTTCTAAATCTAGAGTTAATTCTCTTGATAATATATTTATACAGAAATTTGATTAAAATATATTTAATTTAATAATAATTGTATCACAAATTAATCCAGGGAATTAGGAGGTCGCGAGCCCAAGTAAAATATAAACCCAGAACATTTTGCACTAAAACTAATGTTATTTTGATATAAGAATATAAATAAAAATATTCTAAGCTCTGTTGTTTAATTTAAATTTTATTTAATTATTAATATTTATTTATACACAATTTATTTCCTAATAATAATTTGTAATTTAGTTTAACACCAGTACAATTAATCAGAATATTCTGCATTAAACTTGATAAAATGTTGTAATGTTTTATGAGTATTTAAGGTTATTTAATGAATACATTTGTGGAAATCTCTGCGATTTCTGAACCGTAAACAAAATGATAACAAATAAAAACAAAGTAAATGCTAAGTAAGCGAACTCCAGGTCCAGGAAAATGTGCGGATGTTTTTCAATGAGGGGTCCAATAATGAAAGGACTCACAAACCCGAACAGTGCGGCACTGAATGACAATATGGATGTGATTCTGTTGGTCACGAGTATGTACTTGTCCGCTAATATCATATACCCGGATGTCATCGCTGAGAATCCATAACCTGGTCATAATGTGTAATAGATAATTTATGGAAAATAAGATAACATGGTATATAAAGCCCTATTAATTAAGGGATTGGATATACGGTATATCATATACCTATCAAAGCATTTCCAATCCATAAGAAAATATGTGAATGTTGCCCAAAATGAAAGATTAACAAAGATATGGCAATTATAGCCAAATGGTAGGTCAGCATCACTTGTGGCTTAAGTTTAGTGGATATATAAACCGAGACGAGTCGACCAACAGTATAGGTTGTGGTCATAACTGTCAGGAGGTCGGCCCCCTCTTGAGCCGAGACATGGATTGGTATGAACTGGAAATACGTGGAACTGCTGCCGAAGAATCCGCTTTCGATGGCGAAGTAAAAAGTTTGACTCATTGCTATGAATACGATTAACAAAATCCTTGTCCGGGATGACAGCTCTAGTGGTTGAGGACTAGTATTCTGGTTATGGTCTATGGTTTGTATGACTTCCGGTTTGTTGTCTAAGGATTCTTTGGTTTGTATTTGTGTTTTCGGTTCCTTATATCGTTTGATTATAAACATGATTAGCAATAAGACGGGTCCTATAAATATAATTGATAACTTTATCATTTTATACCTTTAGTGAACATTGCTTGCGCAATCTTAACACAATTTTGTAAATTTAATAATTATGGGTTTTATTAATTAAGATAACTATATAATCAGTTTATTAATTTTGAATCAATGCACTGAATGTTGTGGATTAACCTATCTGAAATTGATAATATTAGAAACTAATGTACTAAATTCTATCTATTTATCATTAAAGCATATCGTGACATAATTGTGATATAATTGTAATCAGTTTATAAGCTTTAGAATTAGTTATATAGGGTCATTCACTAAATAAGTATAAATGACATTCTTCAAAAAATAAACCATTCCCCTTTATGGTGCTACCTATATTTATTTAAGAATTTAACATAGTAAATGCATGTTTTTGCTTACCCACCCCACTACTTGATCGCACGTACTTTTTGAAAGTTCCCTATATTATTTAACTTAGCCTTATCTCTACTATTATATGAATTCTATATTTATCTTAATTTCTTAATATTTATATCAATAATTGCAACAAATTAACAGTAAGTATATACCTGTCAGACCTACACCGCCCGCAATCACATAAGGGACTTGAAGTTTGGCCCGCCTATTGACTAAGTCATTAACATTATCGCTAAATGTGTTATTAATTATCTCTAAAGGATTGACAGTAGTTGTGGTCCTATTTGACAGGTCACCAGTTAGAAAAGGTTTGACCATCACTGGGCTCAGGGTCAGGCCTACCCCGTACACCATTTGAGATAATTGTAGTATAGGTGGGCTCTTATGGGCCCACATTTCGATGATCCAAACGGCAACACTGCTATCAAATGCACCCCCGCCCACGTATGCCGTAAACAAACATAGGTATAAGAACCATATGTTGGAACAAAACGGTATTAAAGTGCAAAATATGAACAAGGTAGCGGTCATTATAATGAGCACCAGTTGTCTGTTTACGTATTTATATAGGAATCCACCTGTAAATTAAAATTTAAGTAAAATTTTAAATTACTTATTAAGTATCTTAAATAATAAAATAAATAATTTATAATAACTTACTGAGGGATCCCACCAAATACCCGGCTGCTGCCAATGTTTGTCCATAGGTTATCATCGCAATCGACGTGTTGAACATAAACTTCATGTCGACCGCAGTCGGCACAAACATATTAGTTATAAAACCCTGGTAATTCCATAATAAGTTATTAGCAATTTAATTTTAATTATAATAATATTCAGTAATTATTTTTTAATAAAAAATATAATTACATAATTAAAGTAATTATAAAGAATGGCAAAAGTGTAAACATATTTATCCCAATGTTTAGTAAAATTATATTTAATAGAAGCATTAGTTTCACAATTTTTGTTTGCTGTTTGAATGTCACAAATTGAACCATGTTTATTTATATTTTCCATTTTTTAATTTATTAAATAATCCAAAAATTAGCAAGTAGAGTTGTACATTATTAAAAAATAATAGCTTCAAAATTATAATTTGTTAGATGTTTTAGCATGGGAGATATATATTTATATTGTATAATTTTTGATGATAAAAACGGCTTATTGTATTCTATAAGTTTTTTGTGTTTAGCAAGATTATATAATTAAATGTGCTGATTCAAGGTTTTCTAAATACTCCATGATGATCACGAATGTTATATTTTGTTAAAATACTTAAATAATCTATGTCACAATTCTTAGTAATTCTAAACAATGAGTCTAATTAATTCTTTGTGATTAGGGGCCATTCAATAAGTATAAGGTTTAGGTACGCAAACATTTTTCTAAAAATTGACCTCCCCTCCCCCTACACAGTGCGTACATATTTATTGAATGAGCCCTTATATGTGCACAAATCATATTATGTAGACCTGTATTGAAATGGACCAAATGAATGTCTGATTACAACGCTATTATTGTTTGATAAAATAATTTACCGGTATATTAAGTTTAACTGATATTTTGCTAAGGGGTGAGTCACATATTACGTTCGCACTTTTTGGGAAATCTTAACCCCCTCCCCCCCTTATGTTCGCAATTGTTCGCATGCTTCCATGTTCAATTAAAATTACGTTCGCATGTGCTTAACCCCCC
>CAJPVJ010002066.1:0-14119 GCA_905397405.1 Oppiella nova
CTCTCTCTCTCTCTCTCTCCAAAAAATTATAAGAAAATGTTTCATAAAAAATATATTAGATTTTTCGATTTTAACCCAAGATTTTGATACAGTTTTGTGGATTTTTCATCCAATACTTTCATATACATTGCAAAGTTTGAGATAATTTTGTTTGAAATTCTTGACAGTCGAGCAAAAAAAGTATTTTTTACTTTCAAGTTATGGACTTTTGGTGTTAGCGTAGAGAGAGAGAGAGAGAGAGAGAGAGAGAGAGAGAGAGACTGAGTAAAGGAAAGGCTAAATATATTTCAATAATAAAGTTACTGTTATTTTAGCCATTTTTTACTGTTAGTAATATTGAGTGAAATATTCCCACAAATCAGAGCATTAGATGAGCGAAGAAATTGAATTTTCTTTTCTTTCTCTCTTTCTGTTCACATGTTATCTGTTATTGTGTTAAACAGTATTTCGTATTATTGTTGGCTAACCGACTGTTCCCTAACTCCATATCCTTCCCATTCTGGTGAGCCGTACCCCGCAGTCGGAATTGGACGCAAATTTCCGCTAAATTTCTTAACAATTATTCTTTTGATTAATTTATCCAAAGATTTGAACGAATTTCCAAAACAAAGCCAAAACTATAGGATAATTAAAACCCAACGAAAAAAAGCAAGTGATTTGTTTCGGTGGGCGAAAAGCGAGTGAAAAATATTTGTCTCTTTCTTATAGTTAGAGATAAAAGACATATAAAAGTCTTACTTATGTTTAATCGTCTGTTATTTAAAGTGAATGAGACATACAATTAGTGCCAAATTGAAAACGAGACAAAAAAGTTTTTTTTAAAGAAATGTCTCATTTTGCGAGTCGATTCTCGTTTCTACTATTCCTATAGGAGTTACTTCACTGGTAATCAAATTAAAACTTATAGAAAGAAATTAAAACTTAAGGCATGAAAACAGAATGAGAGCAAAAAGGTTCAAAACCGACAACTCTTATGCTCTAATGTTATATAATATGTGACAATAAAACTCGTTTATTGTGTCCAATTGTTTTATGTGTTCATTCGTAGGCATCGATTGTTTTGTTTTTCAATTTATAGCGTAGTGTTAGGTTTAGACGCTAAAAGTTTTGGTGTTTGAATTGAATTTCTTATGTGTGTCTTAACACAGGGAGAGAGAGAGAGAGAGAGAGAGAGAGAGAGATGTAGTGATGAAGAAGTGGTGGAAGTTTTGCGGCGAATATAATATAAAGAGGAGAGAGAAACAGATACCATAAAAGTTATTTAGTGGAGGTCTGGTGTGTGTGTTATATCAGTGCAAACGTAATGATAAAATAATTTAGTTGTGTCACGAATGAGGGGATTAGCTTACACTACATATTACAATCAATTGGATACCAGTGCTCACATACACTACTCCTGACACACAATATACAACTGAAAAGACTGATTAGGTTTCCATTTACTGATAAAAGGAGAGATAATATCAGAAACTAAAAGAAATTTTTGGATAATATTTGTTACCAATTATTGAACTATTATTGGAGTAAATAGTAAATAGCAAACGATTGCAAAAAACACATTTATTATGCAATATATTTATGATCAGAGCAATTGTATTGAGATTTATATATACGAAGTAATTGTTTAGCGATTTTATTGTATGTTTCAAACTACAGTACATTCATTAAGTGTGTATTCAATGGTAATTTTGCTAATCTTTTCTGAAAATTGTATACTTATATAGAAATTTGTTGTATTAATTCTGTAGTGAAAATTTTTCAAATTATATAATACAGTGTTGTATATAATATACGAAAGGAAAGGCAGTATTTTTCATATAACGCTATATAAAGCTTCGGTGCGTTTGTTATTTCATGTAATCCTGAATTTTCTCCAGTTTTCACAATTTAATTATTTTTGCAAAAATATTTTCTTCCGTAATCTCTAAGGCTTTATATCTCTTCATTGCATTCATTCGTCAAATTAGGGAAAACTAAGCGAATATTTTCTACGGTTTATTAAATCAATTTATTTTAGCGCTCAATGTATAATAAGTAAATGCAATGAAAAGCATTTTCAAAGCTCATAAATAATAATCAGCGCACAAACTATTTATTAATATAATTTTCAATGAATTTTCATCAGCCGATAACTCATTAGAAATTCATTGCTCAATATACTGTATAACATATTATGAATTAATACATACAAATGCAATATTATCTCACGTAAAATATGCTCCTTTTGTTGATTTTAATTGAAATTGAAATAACAACTAAATTATATTAATTTTATGAAAATATATAATTAACTTAACGTTTTCCAAGTTACCGAGAAACCATACATTTTTCATATACTACTTGAAAATCGTATCATAAAAATTGAATATAAATAATTTGCTTTTATTACAAGAATGTGATTCTTCAGACAATAATATCTATTTGTTTTCTATACTGCCATCAAATAAGAGTAAAAACATTGAAACACAATTCATGAGTAT
Source organism: Oppiella nova (assembly GCA_905397405.1). Lineage (NCBI taxonomy): Eukaryota > Metazoa > Arthropoda > Arachnida > Sarcoptiformes > Oppiidae > Oppiella > Oppiella nova. The sequence continues at coordinate 2,481 of CAJPVJ010002066.1, forward strand.
TACTACTGCAGTAGTAATCAAATGGTAGTATCTATTACTGGAATTCCTATAATTCTTTGCGTTCACAGAATTTCTCTCTGCATTTGATATTCTGTATAAACAATACATACTATAAAAGGCATTCATTGTATATTCTATGGACTAAACCTCTAAACAAAATTGCATTAAATTTTTAATTTTGTTTTTATTTTCCTATTCTGTAACGTTCTTACAGTGCAATCAATAATATAACTGGGTAAATATCATTTATAAAAACTTGTTTATGTTTAATTAATGAATTGTTTACAGTAATCAAACACGTCTACAGGAAAATAGTTGATTAAATAATCTCTTCATAAATCTAATCATTAGTGTTGTATAACACAAATCCTCAAAATATGATTATTTGTAATGATTTTTGGAGTAAACATTTTTTTGCGAAAGGATTACAGTATTAATTGCAAACAAGAATTAGTGTCTATTTTATTAATCTGTGCGCCAAATAAAACTATATTAAAGTACTGTTACATTAATAATAATAAACTGATGGCACACACAAAGTTTGAGTGAATGAATGCAATTATATAATGAATGCTTTGAAGCGAAAACATTAATCATTAAAATGAGAGATTGAGAGAAAGAGAAGCAAAAAATTAATGACTTTAATGTCAAATATGTTTACCGGCTATAGAGAGACATAGAGAAAAAATTAAACAAATTTTTCCACTGTAATGTTTTATACGGCACTGTAAGCACATTTCTACCATAATAGTCTTATTAATTAGTATTTGAAAGTATTTTTATGTCCAATTAAATACTCATATAATGAAACAAAAAAGTGTGTACTCTCTTAATTGGATGCTTAGGCTATAAGCCTTCAGATAAAAAAAAAGTAGTAGGAGTCGGTATAAAACTCACAGAATATTCTATATAGTAGTGAATAAATAGGGGTTTTTGTGTTGAATTCAGCGATGAATTCAATGCAATCAACATAAAGACAACGAAGAAAATAGAGAGAAAAAACTTTTTGGTTAACATCGGAATGCAATGTCTTAACCACTGGCCGCTCAACTGTTAAGACTAAACACAATTGCAATCCTGTTATAGACCTGAAGGCATGTGGAATGGCATTGGAAAGGCATTGGAAAGGCATTGGAAAGGCATTGCAGACCAAACACAATGCAGTATAACATAAGATCACAACAAAACTTATAACGAATCACGTCTTTGGCTGCGATGAGAGAAAATATTTTTTCTATCTTTTAGTTTTTTGGTTAAAGACTGAGTGAGTGGAGAGAGAGAGAGAGAGAGAGAGAGAGAGTTGAATTTCTCTCTATTGATGTCTTTTCCTATTTATTATTTATTCTTTTACTTATCTCTTACTCTTCACTATATCTCATGTAGTGATCACTAAAAATGTTGACACTATTCAGGCATTCATTTCATGAGACTATCGGACTATAGGTTCGGAATAAAAAGCCATAAATTAATGAAAAGCGAGTGAAACATATGAAACACATGGAGTAAAAGGAGTGAAACCGAGAGTATCTAAGAGTGTATACTAGAAAAGTGTGTTTAAAATGATTGATACATTTTGGTTGCTGTGGATAAACATTAAGAAAAATATGTTGTGATAACACCAGAAATAAATTTTTTCCCTTCATTTATGTATTGATTTCGATAGTAGTACTGAATTAATGGAAAACATATTTCAAATAATTTTTCTCTCGTTATTATAAAAGTGGAGTATTTTTTGGACCAAATTAATGGCAATACACAAAAAAAATATTTTTATATTTCCATTGAGCACTCGTATGATATGTGTGTCTGTCCTTTATCTGCCACGACATAAGTCGTACAAAAATAGTCACATTTTTAATATGTTTTTACTATCTGTACCTTATACTGTATGTCACTAATGTTATATGAATGCAATATTTTTTTATGTATCATTAATAGTATTATTTCTAAAAATAAAATATAATAATATTTATCTCTAAGTTAAATAATTATTCATTACATTACTTTATAAGTCATTGGTTATACAAAATGCATACTTAATAATACTACAGAATATTGCTATAACACTAGTATTAGTAATATTTTAAGAATATCTTATTAAAATTATTTATACTTTTTTATGTAATTTTCCTTTTGACTTTTATAAGTAGAGTACTATTTTCGTAACTCTAATAAAAAACTTTGTGTGACTCTTAAACTAAAATTTATAAGTATTGCTGATAAAAAAAGCAGATAATGCTATCCATAGAGACATTTAGCCTATAATTTGTACTTTCATTAGAAGGGCATCGATTTGGAGTTGAAATATACTTTTCAATTTAAACTAAAAGTTTTTTTCTGAACACAAAATTCATTTGGTGTCCAAAAAAGAGAAAAAACTAATCATTTGACGCCAAACGACAAATCATTTGTTAGAAAACACTGTTTCTTTAAATTACATTTTGATCCATAATTCAGCGGAAAGTCTGTCCGATAGTCCGACACTTTCGTGAATTGAGTTTTATTTTTGTAGAAAATATATTTCTCATATAATTTGAGACAAATATACTAAATATAGAAAATTATAGTCCGTATGGAAGTGGAGAGTATGTATTCACTCGTCAGTAATGGTCTAAATGTGGAGATATTATCACAATTTGATGGAAAACTTATTGCATAGAAATGATAAACTTGTTTATAAAATTTCCCCAAAGAATTGTGTGTCCCTCAGATATATCAAAAAATAGCCATGCTACCAATTTTGAGAAAAGTTACTTTGTAGCACAAACTACTAACAAAAATTAATTATGTTTTTTGACATTTATGTTTGAAAATAATATAATTGTATTTGTGAATGAAATTAAAAGTAAACTATTTCTATTTATTCAGTGATAATAACGTAAATATTTATTCATTCATGTTTTGAATAAATTCATTTCATTGATAGTTACTAATAACATATAAACAGAATGTGAAACAAGCATTTTTATTCAATGAATATTTTTTCTCTGTTAACAAATAGTTAATGTATATTCTGTACACTTTTAACACAAAAACATCTGAAAATCGCTCCAAACAGTAGTTTTTAGAAAACAGATTTCAATGGAAATAACATTTGAGTTGAGATTTGCAATCGGAATGAGAGATACATTTTGTAAATTACATGTTATTTGGAAATGTAATTCTATAGAGTATTGAAAACACTTAGTATTGCAATGTTTGGTCCAAAATAGATTTACTATAGTATTAAAACTTGACTTTTATTTGCAACTAGGTTTGAATTAATGTTTGTCACTTGTATTGCTTTCAAACTAATCAATAGCTATCATTTTGAGAATCAAAACAATTTTTACTCATGATACTTTTATTCATATAATTTCCTATTAGATAAGTAAGTTATTTGAAAGTTAATACCATTTGTTTAATCAATCATTTTTGGTTTAAGAATCCTTTTGTCTCAAGAAAACTAAACTTAAGTTTATTTTTCTTTTGTTAAGATTATTATTGTTATAAACTATTGGATTAAATAATTAGATCTTAAATCCTATTCAATAAGATTATGGAAGTGAAACAAATATAGAGATAAAAAGTGTAGGAATAGAAAGTAACGTAAGATATTTGACATACATAACAAAAATCAAGTAAAACAATTTTATTTATACAAATATAAGTACATTTGAAAACAATATTATGTTATCAAAAATAGGAAAGTGACACAAAAAGTGATAACTTGTATATAGAAGATAATGCACTGAATTGTATAGAAATCATCCAACAGTTTACGAAAGAAACACAAATGTGTGCCAAAAATATTGCATACATTTCTGTACAAACACGCAATCATTGAAAACAAATAGTATTTGGGAGCAAAACATTTCCCAAACACTAATATTTGTGATGAGATTTGAGTTACAAATTTGTCTCAACCGACGAAATTCTTGAGAGAATATTCTCGCGAAATATATTTTGTGCACCATTTCTGTGCACAAAAATCTGACTAATTTCATAACACATACGTATGGGAATAAAATATTTAGTTCAATCTTATCGCGAATTAATGGCAACAAAGGGCACACAGTTTTGCGAGCACTTGGATCCCATTCACTACACATATAAGACAATGCAATTTGATGTCTGATTTGCCAATTCCTTCACTCTTCGCCTACTATTACAGCAAACGATTGCCTTTAATATGGGAATCAATGGCACGAAAGAGACAGTGAACTCAAAGGAAACAATCAATTATAACAGTTTAGTTGTTTTCTTGCCTTGCTAAATGTGTGGTGTTTGTGAGTTAGTTTTTTTAATCATGTTTTTTCTGGTGTTATTTTTGTGTCATTTGAGTTTTCTATTTAGTGTTGAATATTGAGTTTGAGTTACTGTTGTATTGATTGGTTGTGTAGTTTTGATGAATGGTTTAATCAATTTGTGAAGAATTCAATTAATATTAAAGAAATATATTGTGATTCTGAGCAGAAAATTCCTAAAATGTATTATTACATGGAATTCAAATAATTCTCTCTCTCTCTCTCTCTCTCTCTCACACACACACACACATACATACACACTCACTCACTCACTCACTAACAATAGGTAGTTTTAAATGAAATACAAAACTGAATACAATTTACAATAACAGCATAAAAAGTTTTTGAACAAAATAATATGATATACCGAACAGTAGTATCAATACGATTCTTATAACTGAAACTCAATAGTTTCCACATTTGGTCACAAATATATATTGAGTGAACAAATTGAGAGTATTTTTTGGTAAAAATATATTGTTATAGTAGTTATATGTGTCTCGAATTGTTAAGCATTGGACCCATTATGGCTTGAAAGCTATGCCACAAATTGTGTTAATCATTGAAAGGGGAGAGAGAGAGAGAGAGAGAGAGGGAGAGAGAGAGAGACATTGTATGCAATGGTTATATGACTCAAGGGATATCTTATTGTTTGTCTTAAGTATGAGCTCAAGGAATAATATAAAAGAGTATTGTTTTTAATTAAGAAGCAAATTGTATACAAATAAATAGACTTATCATAAAAAATCTTTACCCAAAACCCTCTCAATAAGTAATTGTGTTCCTCATGAAAAGACATCTTTTAATGGAAAGCCTTTCCAAAGGATAATGAGCTCTAAATTCAAGTATATTTTTGTGAAGACTTGAAAAACAGCAAAGAATGAATTATTGCTTTATATATGCAAAAGTTAACAAAAACCGTAAGAATATTCTTTACATAAGAATTTTATTCTCATGTATACAACAAAGCAATAGAGCCGACAAACCATTTATTAAAACTCCGAGAAAAAGAGATGAAATTTTTAAGATTTTATTATTACTATCAATATTTCAACAGAAAATAGATTATTCAACGAAAGAATTTTATGTAAGAATATAACAGAATCTCCTCTTTTTGGAAAATATTTAAAATAATAAATTTTCACGATTTGTATGCATTGTATAAATGGAGATATTTTTATTTATTTCATTCACTAATAGAAGTTTCTCGTGAACTGTAGTCTCACTCGAGGGCTAAAGCTATTGCTAGAAATATTTCACTTCATATCAATTCTCTCTCTCTCTCTCTCTCTCTCCTTTCAATGATTAACACAATTTGTGGCATAGCTTTCAAGCCATAATGGGGTCCAATGCTTAACAATTCGAGACACATATAACTACTATAACAATATATTTTTACCAAAAAATACTCTCAATTTGTTCACTCAATATATATTTGTGACCAAATGTGGAAACTATTGAGTTTCAGTTATAAGAATCGTATTGATACTACTGTTCGGTATATCATATTATTTTGTTCAAAAACTTTTTATGCTGTTATTGTAAATTGTATTCAGTTTTGTATTTCATTTAAAACTACCTATTGTTAGTGAGTGAGTGAGTGAGTGTGTATGTATGTGTGTGTGTGTGTGAGAGAGAGAGAGAGAGAGAGAGAGAATTATTTGAATTCCATGTAATAATACATTTTAGGAATTTTCTGCTCAGAATCACAATATATTTCTTTAATATTAATTGAATTCTTCACAAATTGATTAAACCATTCATCAAAACTACACAACCAATCAATACAACAGTAACTGAAACTCAATATTCAACACTAAATAGAAAACTCAAATGACATAAAAATAACACCAGAAAAAACATGATTAAAAAAACTAACTCACNATATATTTTAATACAAAACACTTAGAATTTCATAAATTAAAGCAAAAGATTTTCTCTCAAAATGAATTACAACTTAAAAATAATCCTTTCATAGGACTCTTAAAAATAACATAAAAACAAATAAAACAAAAGCTTTTAATAAAATTTTATTTTCATTGCAATATCACTGGACAACAAGAATAAAAACTAATAATAAAAACAAAAATAATAATAAATTCTTTAAAAACTTTTCCATTTTTATTGCATTTTTCGTTCAATTTTCTAAAATAAATTCTTATTTGAAAAAAACGATAATAAATGGCAAAGTCTTAAGTACTTATCAGAAAAAATATGTCAAATTAGTAACGGTTTGGAAATTGATATCGTAGTTATGAATAATGAATTGAAATATAAAAATATGACAAAAATAATTGCGTTTTTTGTGAGATATCAAATATTTTTGTAAAATCAATGTCTGGGAGATTATCATTTTTTTAAAAATGATACAGGCCAATAAATTATATTATAATAATTAATGGCATATGCTAAAATACGATAATGTATCAATACATATTTGTAACTAATATTTAAATTTTCCCAAATTTTTACAAACATATATCCTATCTCTATAACATAACTTATACTTTAAATCTTACAGTGTTTAAATGAAACTTGTTTAAATTACTAGATGCAATATAAAAATGTCACTATTTTTACATTTAGATGTAAAATTGAATGACATTTTAAACGTATTGCCTGGCAGTGAATTCACAATAAGTAATGTACAGAGTAGAGTAAATATAATATCAATTTATTGTGATAACTTTTAAGCTTAAAAATATATTTTGACAATAGTTTTAGATTTCTGTTTAACTTTAAGTGAAAAGTGAATAAAACTTAAATTCAAGACAAACATAACATGACTTTACAATTAGAGCTAACAGTATATAAATATATGGCTTGTATAGAGAGAAACTACATGTGATTGATAAGTGGATATACAATGCAATCAATGGCTAAACAACTGGTGCTATTGTTTCTCATCAGTCAATACGTAGGGCAACACAATAGACGGTATAAAATGTGTGACAAATATATTATACGTAAACAACAATTGCATTAAATATATGAGATTTACATGGTCCTTATGACACAAATTATGATTTATCATTCGTGTCAATACAGCGGTAGACATAAGACATCATTTGCTAATCTAGAGTGCAGTACAAGAAACTGTTATCTCAATCACTAATCCATAATCACATTGTCTATCACCAAATGGATGAGCGATTGTTTCTTATTGTATGCCATCCTAGAAGTGAACCCAAATTTTTCAGATGAGAGGGACAGGGAGTTAGGTATATGTGTGCCGAACATGTCGTACCATAAAAATCATTATTCATCGGATATGTCGATAAGAAATGTTAATCAAAGCATAAATTCTTTGGAGAATATTCTTATAAGGAATGACTGAAAACGTAAACAAAAAAGTTATTTTTCATATTTGATAAGAGATTATGTATTTTGGCATTATTTTATCGAAAAATTAGTCGATATATTGATAGTGTGCTTATCGCACAATATAATCGTTTAAATTCTTTATTATATTACAAGAATAATAGGATTTTTTCCCATTCAATGTGCAAATGATTTGTTTTTTCAGCGAAAGTTTTGTTGTATTTTTTGGTGCAAACTATTCATCAATTCATAGCATTTGATTGACGAGAGAATACATGCATTTGAAGCGCGAATACAGAATCAATCGTTTCATATATGGCTATAAAAGTGTGTTTAATATGTTTTTGCATGAATTTTCAATAAGAAAAGCATACGTCTGACTGAAAATCGTCTCAACATTTAATATAATATCGATTTTTGTATTTTTCGTATTTTCAGTCTTTAGTATTTTCAGTCGATATTAGTCTCATTTGAATGAAAATTCTTTAACCATAACATTCATGCAAATCAAAGTTTTCCCCTCGTTGTAAATTTAATTATATATAGTTTTTTATTAATATTACAGAAATGCTTGCATAGGAAATAATGGGGGATTTCTGTTGAGGCATATAATTAGCATAAAAACGAGAAAAATTGATTTTAAACAAAGATTTATAGTTTGACATAAAAATAAAGTTTAGCACATTTTTCGCGATTCTTAACTCAAAATATGAATGCATTACTCGGAGTATGAGAGCGAAAGAATCCAATAAAATACATGCATTTAATTGAAAACATAGGCGAAAGTAATTGTGTTTTGAGAGAAAAAGTAATTTCTCACAAAATTTAAATAAAATAATAGTCTCACGAATATTATGCAAATACTATTACAGAATCGGGTGAACGGATGGAGTGAAAAAACAGTATATTTAGTCTTGAAGTGGATGTGAATTAAATAAAAAATAAAATTGACTGAAATGTGATCTGAAAATTGTAGGAAACCTGTTAATAAACATATGTTTCGTATGGAGAGAGAAAGAGAGAGAGAGAGGAGAGAGAGAGAGAGAGAGAGAGAATATTCTGTACTTTTGATGCAAACCCTAATTTGTGAGACAAAAGACAGAATCGTTGAAACCGAGTAGTAGTGGAAATCCACGCAAACATATAATGTGTTCAATAATAATGTGCACAACATTTGACAGACAGACAGATATAGAGTTCATACGAGTCATAGACTGTGAGCGCAAACTCATGGGTGCCGTCACTCACACCACACACCAGAAGAGTGGTGTTCAGAGAAACAACACATTCTTGAGTCGAGATCCACATGAGTATCGGTCTCAACTACCTTTTCGTTGCCATTCACTCATCCATTTCCATTGCTCGCGATCTTTGAAACATAGCATTTGATTCACTGATACTCTCGCACATAGTCTTCTCATATAGTATTCCAGCCCTCAATACAACAGTCGACAAAAACACAGCCAAAGACTCATCTCTTTTCTGAAACACATTCTTCTCATTCTTTTGACACCAAAGAAGATATACTCCAAAGAGTTTGTGAAGACTTCAAGAAGAATAAAGAATTTGTTTATAAATATATTTTTCTCTGAAGAATACTTCACATGCGATAAGAATAGATAGAGTAGAAAAAGTGTAGCGAAAAAAGTTTTTTTCCATTTTAGGCATAAATAAGTAGACCTGAAGTCATAATAAGATTATTGAATAAGAGCTTAAATAACGATAAGAGAAACTATGGATAATATCTGTAAACTTATATCACTTTTCATACTCGTATTGAACACCAGTTTATCAGTCAATGGATGGGACGGCGAACGCATCGCTGGCTTTCAGGTAAGAAATACTAACACTTTTTTCCCTCTCATTTCATACCATAATGTTTGACTCAGGCATTGATGTCAAGCTCCAGTTCCCTGCGTTTGTTTGATTGCCCGAGCCTTAGTGTTTTTTGCGATACTTTTTTTAATAAATTGGGTACTGATTAATAGCATAGCAAAGGGACTGTCAGTAAAAGGTGTCCAACACGTCCATACTGACTGCTATAATGTCTCACGACTTGTGAGAAATATATATTAGAGTTTAACAGTTTTATTAATGATGTATTCAATGAGAAATTGAGCTGGGTTTCAATTAGTGCACTAATTTGTGTAATTGCTGAATTTAATTCATCGCTTGTATATGCATTTAATCAGTACTCAAATCAAAGCGCAAAATATATGCGACTAAATGGGCGACGATTGCAGTGAAGTATGTTTTAAGTGCGATACTAAACACTTATTCATTGTTAAAACAGTGTTTAAATTGTGAACCATTAATATCAATAGAAAACTTTATAACACACTTCTCTCCTTACTCTCTCTCTCTCTCTCTCTCTCTCCCTCTCCCCCCTCTCTCTCTCTCCTCTCTCTCTCTCTCTCTCTCTCTCTCGTCTTGAAGCAAATCTCCCAAAAGTAATGATAAAAGTCTAACACTTTTTTCTCACTCCAAATCTGATTACTCGATGAGAGCTAAAAGCAAAAATATTTTCATCTCTTATTATTAGTGGAGTTTATTTGGAGAGAAAATATTATTTTCAAATAATTTATTTGATTATTAAATTGAATTTGCATTGAATTACATGCATATAAGATATGTAATCATAAATCTGTGACACAAAATATCGCATTGCATTAAGGATTAGGGAAAGTCTTGGCATAACATTTTGATGAAATACATTTGGTTTCTAAATATAACGTAATGCTAGAAATTGGAAACTCATTTGAACAAGTTTATTCAGACATAAAATTTATTTATAATTACGTACATTTTTCATTTGAATGTACTTTTACAAATATGCTACTGAAACAGGAATTTAATTTAGTAAACTATAAAAATTTTAATCCTTTACAATAATTGCATGAATAATCCAATTACAGAAAGATTTATTTTTGTGATTTAGTTGCAAATATTAGGCATCATTTTAAACCATATAAGTATTGACCGACTTTAGGCACTAAGTCCCGGGTGACAGCCAAACGGATCGCACGTATTAATGCTCTTTACATAAAATAATTTATATTTTTGAATAATAAAACTATATTTCATTGATTATAAGATAAAAATTTTGGAAAATACATGAATATGTTTACAAAATGTTTGTTTTCATATCTCTCTCTCTCTCTCTCTCTCTCTCTCTCGACTTATTTTGTATGCTATGCTATACTATGGCCGCGATTACCCAATATTTGATAAGTGTTTGGGTCAGACTTTATTGGGTCAAAAATTTTGCTGTCATTTATCACTTGCATCGATGGCCAGTCATAATGGGATTTAGGGAATTGGCTAATGTATAAGTTTTCAAGAGAGAGAGATATGAAAACAAACATTTTGTAAACATATTCATGTATTTTCAAAAATTTTTATCTTATAATCAATGAAATATAGTTTTATTATTCAAAAATATAAATTATTTTATGTAAAGAGCATTAATACGTGCGATCCGTTTAGCTGTCACCCGGGACTTAGTGCCTAAAGTCGGTCAATACTTATATGGTTTAAAATGATGCCTAATATTTGCAACAAAATCACAAAAATAAATCTTTCTGTAATTGGATTATTCATGCAATTATTGTAAAGGATTAAAATTTTTATAGCTTACTAAATTAAATTCCTGTTTCAGTAGCATTTTTGTAAAAGTACATCTCAAATGAAAAATGTACGTAATTATAAATAAATTTTATGTCTGAATAAGCTTGTTCAAATGAGTTTCCAATTTCTGGCATTACGTTATATTTAGAAACCAAATGTATTTCATCAAAATGTTATGCCAAGACTTCCCCTAATCCTTAATGCAATGCGATATTTTGTGTCACAGATTTATGATTACATATCTTATATGCATGTAATTCAATGCAAATTCAATTTAGTAATCAAATAAATTATTTGAAAATAATATTTTCTCTCCAAATAAACTCCACTAATAATAAGAGATGAAAATATTTTTGCTTTTAGCTCTCATCGAGTAATCAGATTTGGAGTGAGAAAAAAGTGTTA